>JAPYZA010002926.1:0-16594 GCA_030522685.1 Eupelmus azureus | reverse complement strand
CGAAAGCGCCCAAACAACGAGCACCCGCCAATGTACTGGTGGAACAGCGACATTGCTAAGGACCGGCAAGAAAGCATTCGAGCAAGAAGAAAAGCCACGTGAGCCAGATAAAAGTCAAACTATAGAGACCTAAAGGAGTCTCACAAAGCAGCGCGACTCAAAATGGTTAAAACAATCAAAAGCAGCAAGGCACATTGCTGGCAAGAGTTGAAGAAAAAGGTAGAGAGTGATCCATGGCGCATACCCTATAAATTAGTAATGAAAAGGGTGAAACTCCACTCACTGTCTGCACCCACATGCCCAGCCCAGATAGAAAGGATCATCACCAATCTTGTTCTGCAACAACCAGAGCTGCAGACCGGTATTCTTAACTTAGAGGAGCTGAAGATTGCTTGTGCGAGACTAGGAAACAAGAAGGCCCCCGGACCAGACGGTATCCCAAACATTGCCCTGAAAAGGGCAATAAAGATAACACCAGATATGTTTCTACATATCTGGTGTTATCTTTATTACATATTTGGTGTTATCTGGTAGGTCGGCAAATGGCATTAAGAGTTACCAGTGCGTTTAGGACCGTCTCCAGGGACGCAGTACATGTAATTTCTGGTATCTTACCGATCGAAATTATAGCCGAGGAACACAGGAGACTGTATTAGAACAGAAACCGTGAACAGCTGGTTTTAGACGATTACAGGAAACGTGAAAGGCAGAAAAGCCTACAGCGCTGTCAGGACCAGTGGGACCGCTCCAAAACGGGCAGATGGACACACCAGCTTATCCCACAGATAGCGGAATAGGTAAACCGCCAACACGGCGATCCCCACTACTACCTGACGCCGCTGATTACTGGACACGGATGTTTCAGACAATACTTACACAAGTATAAACACGAGGATTCACCAGAATGTCCAACATACCGTGAGATAGAGGAGCACGCAATGCATGTGTTCTTCGCATGTCCTAGATTTGACTTGCAACGACGAAAGCTTGAAAGCGCACTCGACGAGGCGATATCGCCAGAGAATCTAGTACAAAAGATGTTCGCATCAAAAGCGGCATTGCACGCTAAAGCAGACTTCGCCAAGGAAGTCATCGAAGAGCTGCGAAAAGAAGAGGGGAAGAGAAATGAGCGGCGAAAAAGAAGTGCGGTGCGCCAGGCTATGGAATAGTAAGCTCCCTGGAACGTAGGCTCTGAGGTCGAGACTATCCATAGGGTAACAAGGCACCAGCATTCCAAAAACGCTCCCCTGCCTTGGCAGATTAGCAGAGGACGGAGGGTTGATCTCAGACTCCCTCACCCGATGCAGAGGAACGTAGGTGTCAAGGACGAGCCTGCCCAGAGGATGACCGGACGATGCTGATAGAAGAAGACGACCGGACGATGCTGAAAGAAGCAGACGAACCGATGCAGTAAGAAGACGACGTAGAATTAAAGATCAGACCAACTCCTGAACCTTCAGTCAACCAACCGATACTGGGGGACGTAGGGAAGGGAAAGAAGAAGGAAGAGCGAATAAGCTAATGCCTTCCCCGTAAAGTAATACCTAGCGGTAGTTCCGCGGGGGAAAAATGGATCGCTGGCGAAAGAGGAGGAGCGGTTTTTAGTCGGTAGGCTCCTCGGCTATTCCACGCAGAGGGGAATCCGGCACAACGTTTTTCGAAGATTTCTCCTCCTACCCTGGAAAAAAACACACATACACACACACTCACACACACGTCCGCATCCATACAGACATTTTCTAAAATCACGAGATACGAACTGGTAACACTTGTAAAAATCTTTCAAAAACGATTTGCCAAAACTCTACATTTTACTTTTACAAAGCTTTCTGTATAAGGAACCAAAATTAATAAAAAAATCTTATATAATTAACGTAATTATATGGAAAATAACATTTATTACAGGTAATACTATTATAAATTACTGCTGAAACAGAAACATTAATTTCAGTATTTTTACAAAATTTCTTGACGTTCTAACTGGTGTTAATCTTATTAAGTTTGTTTTTGCTTCAGTTGAATAAATACATGTAAAAAACCACTACAATAAAAAAATCCCGCTCACGCTTGACTATATGATAGAAAAAAATAAATTTTTACAAATCAACAGCGTACTCTTTCTTGAGTTCTCTGCTCGGCATTTAAATGTACGGGAATATTAAAAAATTGTTTTTTATTTAATTCAAAGATAAACATTTCAATCAATGAAATGACAATATTTCCCCGCCCTTGAATATTACATTTAAAAAATAAATTTTTTTTTATCAATGACCGGCGCTCAGATAATGCGCTTCATTTAATTTCTTTAATTTTTCGCACGGCATTGAAATTTACGAGAATATTTTCGACTTTTTCTTAGTTTAATTTACAGATAGACATCTTTTGTATCAACGAACTCAAAATCTCTGCCGGAGCTTATATATTGGATTGAAAAATTAATTTTTTTTAAACAACGACGGGCGTTTAAATAATGCGGTTGATTGAATTTCTTTAGTATTTCGCAGGGCATTCAAATTTACAGGAATATTACATATTGATAAACAATTCATATAAATATGAATTTATCGATCTACTCCGAACCAAGCTGTTAATTTTGATATAAATGGCAGAGCACGCATTCTCCTCCAAGATTCGAAGGCTGTAAAGCGTGATGCCCAACCAAAATAAAGCGTTTCGTCCTCTTTATAATTTGTGTTTAATATTTTATAATTTGTATTTCTTTCATTCAAAGATAGCATCTCATAAATTGAGAACAAAATATCTCTTCTTGCGGTAAAATATTGTTTGTTCAATTCAATTTTTCTATCTTATATTATACCTCCAGAAAAGATATTTATTTTGTCGATTAATCACATGTCAATCTTTGAATTAACCAAAATAGAATAAAAAAAATTTCCTGTAATTTAAATGCCGTTCGAAAAATTGAAGGAATTCGATCAAACGCATTATCTGAGCGCGCGTCGTTAATTTAAAAAAATTCATTTTTTCAATCTTATATTTAACCGCGAGAAGAGATATTTATTTTGTCGATTCATTACATGTCTATCTTTGAATTGACCAAAAAAAGTAAAAAATATTCCTATAATTTTGAATGCCGTGCGAAAAACTGAAGAAATTTAATCAAGCGCATTATGTGAACGCCTGCCGTTGATTAAAAAAGAATCATTTTTCAATCTAATATATAAGCTTGGGAAGAGATTTTTATTTTGCTGATTTATCAGACGTCTATCTCCGAATTAAACAAAGAAAAAGTTAAAAATATTCCTGTAAGTTTGAATGCCGTGCGAGAAACTCAAGAAATTCAAACATTTGCATTATGTTAATGACCGCCACTTGGTTTGTGAAAATTGATTCTCTCGATATAATATTCCAGGTAGAGCAGAGATTTTTATTTCGTTGTTTCACGAAATGTTTATCTTGGAATTGAACAAAACAATTGTTTAAATGTTCCTGTACATTTGAATACCAAGCAAAGAACTCAAGAAACTTAATAAAGCGCCTCATATGAACGACCGGTATTGTTTCATACAAATTCATTTTGTTCTATCATATAGTCAAGCGTGAGCGGGATTTTTTATTTTAGTGATTTTATCGATGTTCTTTTTTAATTCAAGCAAAAAACAACTTAAAAAGATTAACACAAGTTATAATTACAAGCGGTTTATGTGAAAATGCTGAAATTAGCCGTATTTTATAATAGTATTATGTGTAATAAATCATTTTTTCGTGTAATTACGGCAATTATATAAGATTTTATATTAATATTTTCAATCAATTAGGGATATGTGTGCTTTAAATACATTCTTACTCGGAAATAATTGCGAAATACGGTGAAAAAACCAAAGTTGAAATTGGACCAAAACGCACTTTGTTAGCACCCTAACTTCGACCTTGAATGTTTACAAATCGTCGGCTGAGAGGAAAAAGATTCTCATTCGTTTTAGCGCAAATTAAAGTCATAAGTCGGATTAGCGCTAAGAAAAGTCCAAAGTTACTCAAGCGGTTAAAAAATTAACTACTCGATCGAGCGTTAAGAAATGTTACTAGGTATTCAAAGCCTTCTTTTAATAGAAAAATATATTTATATTATACGCTATTAAATAAAATGTAATAGTTAATTTAATAGTTTAATTAATTTTAATATTTTGTTGTAAATTGTCTCAAATTAAATGATATGAAAAAGGAGCCTTTGAACAATAATATTTCGTAGCGCTCGGCCGAGTTCTGAAATTTCTTAGCACTCGATCGAGTAGTTACTTTTTTAATGGCTTTTCTTAGTTTTACCCTCTACTATATTTACTCTTAACTTTACTTCCACACTTTATTTAGCGTTAATTCAAATTAGAATGTTTTCCTCTCAGCTGACGACATACAAAAATATTTATGCCACCATATTCGTAAAATTATTCACATATTTACAGAAAAAAATGTTTTGCTTACAAGTTTTTGAAAACGCACGAATGACTATGTGAAATTGAGATTATTAGTGAGTCTTTCCTAGGATGCATGTTCAACTAGCGGTTTGACATGTGCAAAAAATTATATTCGAAACAAAATAAAGTTCGAAAACCGTAGTAAAAACTGATTTTTTATTACTTATTATTTCAAGAATTAATTTTTAATTACAATTTATATAAAGAAAGTTTAACATTATAAAACTTTTATTAAATAAGTTTTGGTAACAAAATAGATATTTTAAATGATTTCATCTAAAACTCAATTTGTCTACATATTTAATCATTACATTTACGGCCTTAAGGGAAATCAGTACAAAAAACGTTCCTTGTTTTATTGGCCTTAGCATTATTGATAATAGTTTATTGTTGATATACATTTTCAAATTTTCACGACCTGAGACACAAAGACAATGTTCTTATCTATTGTTTAAATCAAGATTAAACTCATTTTGTTAAAAATTGAATTAAAAAAAAAAACGATAAATACATTATCAATAATTTATCCCTAGATATATCCCTTTAAACGAAGAAGCAAAGCCAGAAATAACACTGTTGACTTCTCTCGTGAAAGCGAAAACCGTGTCAAAATGTCAGCGAAATCTGTCGAGGAATTTTCCAAAAAATGTATAAATATCTTTTTTTTGCGATAGCGAAAATACAAGTCACTCCCCTATAGAGCATGCCCACAAACAAATTTATAACTATAGCTAACTGCAATGAAATGAGAATTTCATGTTGTATATTGAATAAATCCCTGATTTCCCTTAATTAATACTTTTATTTATCATAAATAAATGTTACTAGAAATTTCTCAAGTTCACTTTTATTAAATGAACATATATGTGCATTTTTTTTCTTTTATAAAATATTTCAATTTTAAAAATCATTGTTATACAAGGTGAAAAAAGCACAAGGTTTCTTGTATACATTTTTTTGTATAAGGTTTAAGACTAATTATTGCAATATCCCGCTAAAGATTAAAAAATTCTAAAAAAATTCTAACTACAATTCCATAACAATAAACATTTTAAAATTTAGTATAGAAGTAGCTTAACTATGGGGATTCTAGCGTATGGGCGTCTAGCTCATGGACGTCTAGCTCATGGGCTTCTAGCATATGGGCTTCTAGCTCATGGGACATTCACGCGCACGGAGATTCACGTGCACAATATGTATGTGTGTTTGCGTCTGCTGGATAAATATTAAAAAAATATAAAATTTAAATATTTAGAACAAATGTTTTTACGTTTAAAATATTTTATAGCCCTGAAAAGGGCTGATTATTTTGGCTCTGAAAAGTGCCGATTTTTTTGTTTTTTTTGTTTTTTTCTTTTTTATAGCTTTGAAAAGAGCTGATTATTCTGGCTCTGAAAAGAGCTGATTTAGTTGGTCCTTAATAGGGCCGATTAATTTGGCTCTGAAAAGGACCGATTGTTTTACTCCTCATACGTGAGAGTCCTCGCGCACGAGTACTTCTTTCTCTTTTTCTTAGGCGTAGCCTGATAATCGGCCAAATAACCCGATTCTTCGTCGTCGGGAAGTCGTCTTTTCTCCTCCTCCTCCTCCTCGTCGGTCTCGAGCTCGTGCGGTAACCAGTACTTCTGGACTTTGTCCGCCTCGAATCCTCTGAAAGCAGGGTCGTACAGAAGTTCAGGGGACTTTGGCTCCTCCAGTGGCTCATCGGGCAGTGTTGGCGGCAAAAATAAGTTAGTATCTTCCCCCGGAGAGTACGGAGGAAGAAAATCTTCGAACGGAGGCGTCGGAGGAAGGAAATCCACTCCTTCCAGAAATGGAAGGTATTCATCCAAAATCCGTAGGAAATCTTAATCTACGTCCATGATGAGCCTCATTGGAGAGAGTCAAAATCGAACGATTTAATCTGTAAATCGTCAGACTTTTATCACTGAGCGCGACTCCGCCTCGCACGAAATTGGCGCTGTGCAGCGGGATGGGGGGGCAAGTTGCGCGAGCTTGAAGATTCGGAGTTTCGTCGCTTGACAGAGCGCTACGCGGAAAGCGGTGGCGCACTCGACAGTGGAAGCCGAGAGAGAGAGAGAGCACGCTCGTTGTAAGTCGAGGGCGTTATAACAAACAATATTTTACATCATGCAACGATGCGTAGGAGCACTTAAAATCACAGAAATGGAAGTCGAGGTTGCAGCAGCTGATCAGTGCAGTTCAGTGATCAGTGTTAATCTGAAACGTGAACGGTTAACCTGAAATACAGAGTCAGTTTGATCTCCTTCGTGGGTGATCGCTGGCTTTGTAATTCACAAACGACTTCTCCTGTTTTCTGCGTGCTAATTAAAAAATAAAATTTTCTTTAACGTAAGATAACTTAAGACATTATAAGATATTTTTTAACTGTTAATAAATATTTCTTTATCTTTGCTTAGTTTTTAAGCTAAAATTATGAAATTACGTTGCTCATCGGACCTTCTTCGGATAGATCGATATAGCATATTTCAGTTCTCCCTCGCCTTTTTCTTCCTATACTTAAATATTAAAAAAAATATCATGATTCGTGTGAAGTATTAAGCGAGTTTTGGAGTACACTTTTTGCCTAAGAACACGTGACATTCGTTGAGGTTAGGAGCATGCATATCTCTATCTCTCTCTTGAATTTTCTGCATGTTTCGCTGAGAAAACTGATTTTTTAAATCAGACTTTTTCGCTGAATCTCTTAAGTATATTAGTGATGCACTAATAAAGTAGATTTTCTTAATCTATTAGATGAAAAAAACTTTGAACCAAAATTTCAATGCTCGAAGTCTATTAGAACCTGAGATATGTAAAATTTTATTTTGGAAGATTGGAATGAGTCCGACCATGTTAGTGAAAAACTTATTTTTTTAACGTCTTAACTACTTTTTTCATTTATCATCAGATTATTAAAGTTAAATAAACCATTTAAATCTGTTAATTTATTGATAATTTGAATTTTACATTTTGTGCTAACTGGACTAAGTTTTTAAATGTATTTTTATATTTTAGAAGTTTGAGTATGAATTTTCTTCATGTTTCGCTTAGAAAACTGATTTTTTCAAAATTTCAAAGCTCTATGTCTTTTAGAACCTGAGATATGTAAAATTTTATTTTTGAAGATTGGAACGTAGGACTCGTTTCAATCTTCAAAAATAAAATTTTACATATCTCAGGTTCTAATAGACTTAGAGCCAGTGAAATTTTGGTTCAAACTACTTTTCATCTAATAGATTAAGAAAATCTACTTTATTAATGCAGAATTAATATACTTTTTAATTTCACCAAAGAAAACTTGATTTAAAAAATCAGTTTTCTAAGCGAAACATTAATAATTTAAAGTCAGAAAAATGAAATAGGATATGTATATGCAAAATAGTTGTTCTACGTTTAATGATACTGTTTAGCCCTGAAAAAGACTGTTGAATTATATCTTTAATTGAAAATATATATAAAAATAAAAATATTTAGCCCTGAAAAGGGCTGATTGTGGGAGGAGGGGAGCTAGATAGACTTTCTTCGGCTTTTCTTCAACGGAGGCTCTTCATCCAATTCGACGAACCGATAGTTTGCAAGATCTCCTACGACCTCGACTCGGAAGATATCTCGCAAACTATCTCCACCCCTGATAGCGGAGACGACGGAACCTCTATCATCTCAGGCTATTTCAGAGGTGATGAAGAAACTTCGATCACCTCTTCAACAACCTGAGCGTCTGGAGATTCCGGGCTATCCGGAATGGGGTCCGGCGACTCCAGGCTGTCAGGTATCGGCGCTGGAATTGGCTGAATCTCGTCGAAAAAAAAGATAATAAGTTTCTTCGCGAGATACCGCTCCTTTTATTCATGTACGCGAAGCCACTACGCGCCAATGAGCGATGAGCACGTGGTGGGGGTTCTTGGCGGCGGCGCCTGAATGTCGGCGCAGCTCCGCGGTGAGGACTCGCAGCGCGCGCGCGCAGTCGCTCTCGGACGAGCGACGCAGGCGGAACGCGAGTTTAACTATAAACTATTCGGATCTCCTTCGTGGGTGATCATTGGTTTTTACAGTTAAACATTTATCGCAAATGAAATTTAGCTGGAAACCAGTCGGATCTCCATTATGGATGATCGCTGGTTTTACAGTTGAATTATTTACAAGTACAAAAAAATTGTGAATCCATTTGGATTTCCTTCATGGGTGATCGCTGGCTTTTACAATTGAATTTTCTAGTAAGTACAGTTTGCGGCCTCGAATAATCCGTCATTCTCATCACGTTTAAACGTAAGAACAGAGGTCGCAAATCTGACTCAGAATAATATTCATAAACACGTGCCGGAGTTAACCTCATAATTGTATCATAACTAGTCGGATCTCCTTCGTGGGTGATCGCTAGTTTTACAATTAAATTTCAAAAACACGTGCGCGAGTTTAACTTCCAAGTTGCGTTGCCGCTCGGATCTTCCTCGTAATAGATCGACGGCAAACGCAACAGCCAAAATTCTCGGCTTTGTAAGTGACTCTCTCATTCTCTTTACTTTTTGCACCCGCGCAAAATCCGTCATTTTGATGACAATAAGAATAGCGGCTGCAAATTTCTCTCTCTCTCTCTCTCTCTTTCTCTCTCTTTCTCTCTCTCGCGCGCGCGCACTCGCAAACGCACGTGTTTTGAGCAGTGATGGCGGCGGCGACGCTGTGCGGCCTCCGTGCCTATATCAGCGACGCTCTTGCTGCCGCGAGTCATTTGCTGTTCGTCTGCCGAGATGAGGACCAACCGAAGATCTACCAAGAAGAGGAACAGGAAGAACGTCCTACCTCGAGCCATGGAACTGGCTCTTCAGGAGGAGAGAAATTGGCAGTTGCTTGCGAATCGCTCTCCTCGGATAGAGCGAGTCCCATAGCTTTTGGAAGGGTGGGGTCTCTCGACTTCTTCGAGGGATTCAACGGCTGAGCTTCAGGAGTTGACGGCACTGGATTATCGTGATCCCAGGGTTAATCAAGGTGTCGTGAGGCACATTGAGAGCCTGCCAACTCCACCTTGCCCGTCTTTTCACAAAACGAATTAAGCGACTTCGAAAAAATCGGCCCTTTTCAGGGCCAACAAAATTTTTACGTATGGGACATTCGTCTTGTATTGAATGAAAATAAAATCAATTAATTGTAGTTGCTAACCTCAAATTGTCAAACTTCTCGGATCTTCTCTTTATAGTTTGTCAATTTAGAAGTTTAGTAACTAAATAAATACTATATGAAAGTCAAAGAATTCATTTAAAAAGATAATACAGTCTAAGTTTCAATTTTTTCGTATTTCGCTTAGAAAACTGATTTTTCAAATCAGAATTTCTACGTTGAATTTCTTAAGAATATTAGTGATACATTAATAAACACAACGGACTTGAACGAGTGGTTTGCGATAAACGTTGAACAAATTATTAGCACCGCCATGGAAGATATTCAAGAGAAGGATTCAGGTTGGTCGCTGAAGTCTATACTAAATTTGACTGTTAACAACAATTTCAATCCCATGACTGGAAGTTCTTACCTTTATTTACCGGAATTCATCAAGAAAAAAAAGCTTGCATAAATGTTCAGAACAACGACGATCAATGCTTCAAATGGGCCATCTTGTCAGCTCTACATCCGGTGTAGATGAACACATATCGAGTATCGTCTTACATCAAACATCAAAATAAGTATAACTTTACTGGAATACAATTTCCAGTTAATCCACGTCAAGTTAGTAAATTTGAGAAGCAAAATGAAATCTCTGTGAACGTGTATTTTTTGAAAAAAATAGAAACGTGAAAACTATGAAGTTTTACCGCGACACTTGGCGTCGCAAAAGAGATATAAGCATGTGAATTTGCTTCTTGTGGAAAATTTTTATCTTGATGAAGACGGTGAAGAAGAAAAGGATATCGATGATTTCGACAGATCCTACAAATTTCACTACGTTTGGATTGAAAATCTCTCCCGACTGATCCGAGGTCAGTTAATTGCACGCAAAGCTAAAATTCACGTTTGCGATCGCTGTCTGCATTTCTTCTATTGAGCTGATCAACTGTCTATACACGTTATTGACTGCGAAAAAATGAACAAGTGTAAAATTGTGCTTCCGAGTGAAAAGAACAGTGTGCTGCAGTTTAAAAACTTTGTTCACAAAAATCGAATGCCTCTTGTAGTATACGCGGACTTTGAATGTTTTTTAGACCTGCAGAGGAGGACAAGCGAGCATATCAGCATCACGAGGCTTTTGCATCGGGTTTTTTGTTAAAGGCGGCTACGACGACATTAGATCGGAATATAAGAGCTATCGACAACATCAGGAGGAAGATGAAGCACCAGCAAACTGGTTCGCCAAGAATCTTCTTGTCCTTGCCTTAGAATTGGATGAAATCTACAAAAATCCGTGAAAAATGAGAAGTTTGACTGATCAAGAAATAGTGGAAATTCAAAGAGCACGTGCATGTTACATTTGCAACAAACCTTTTAAAGAAGTTGATGTGAAAGTTCAGGATCATTGTCATTTTAGTGGAGAGTAAATAACTTTTTTTTCCCCTCAATATTTAGCAATACATGAGAATCCAAATTTTAGATATCGAGGTCCAGACCATAACTCGTGCAATATCAATTACATAGATTCAGGAACTATACCAGTGATTTTTCACAATCTCAGCGGATACGATGCACATCTTTTCATCAAAGAATTAGCAGTTGGCTTTCCAGGACGAGTGTTTCTGTTGCCTTAAAGCAAAGAGAAATATATCTCATTTACTAGGTTCATTGAGGGCACTGACATGAGCTTGTGTTTCATAGACTCGTTCAAATTCATGGCTTCATCTTTGGACAAACTAGCATCATACGTGGAGAACCTCGATACTGTAGAGCATGTATGTCAACAAGATGATGGATTCTGCTCTGAAAAAATAGCTTTACTAAAAAAAAAAGGTGTATTTCCCTATGAATATGTATCCTCACACGATAAGTTGAAGGAGGTCAATCTGCCCTCTAAGAAGGACTTTTATAGCAATTTATACGAAGCTGACATCACCGATGAAGATTACGAACATGCTAGAAAAGTTTGACAAGCTTTTGATATCCAAACTCTTGGTCAGTACTCTGATTTATATCTCAAGACTGACGTACTGTTATTAGCTGAAATTTTTGAAAACTTTCGAAATAACTGCGTCGACGCTTGTGGCTTGGATCCTGCTCATTATTATACAATACCTGGGCTGTCGTGGGATGCAATGCTCAAATACACTCAGGTAAATTTATAAGCAGAAGAAACTCATGACCACTCTTCATGACAAGCAGCGCTATTTAATACATTACCGAGCTCTGAAACAAGCACTGAAACATTGACTGCATCTTAAGAAGATTCATCGTGCATTGCAGTTTAATCAAAGTCGATGACAAAGGTACTTATTTCCAAGCCAAATTTTCATAGTTGCGATATCTTTGACGAGAATCTCGTAGTAATACAACTTCTGTGATCGAAGATTAGTATTCAGAAGTCGATGTATGTAGGATTTAGCGTGTTGGATTTGTCTAAAACTCTCATAAATCGGTTTCATTATGAATATAAGCGAGATCGGGTTGGAAATAGATGGAAACTCTTGTACACTGATACCGATAATCTGGTGTATGAGATTACCAACGTCAACATGTATGGCGTGATGCGTCAAGATATACACGAGTTTGAAACATCGGACTACCCTGATAACAACAAGTTCAAGATTCCCCGAGCTAATAAGAAAGTGGTGGGCTTAATGAAAGATGAGTGCAATGGCGAAATCATGCTGGAATTTGTTGGACTTAGAAGCAAGATGTACAGTATCACGATTCAAAATCAGAAGCCCATTAAAAAAGCTAAAGGAGTCAAAAGCTCGGTGGTGAAGGCAATCATCACCTTCAATGACTTTATCAAATGTTTGCGTGAAGATGTAATTTTGACTTGTGAGGAGCGTATTATCAGATCTCGATATCGTACGCTATATACTGAGAAAGAAAGGAAGATAGCTCTCAGTGCTCACGATGACAAACGCTATTTGCATTTTGGCACCGCAGATACTCTGCCTTGGTGTCACTACATGGAGGGACTCGACGTTCTCGAAGAGCTGACTGAGGAGTGGGGAGGACCAATCATGGAGCCGATTCATAAAGAAGCTGACGTCGTCGAGCCGCCGCAAAATACTCAGGAATGGGGAGAAGAAGAAGTAGTGGGGCGAGCTCTACAATAGCAACAGCTTCAGGTCCCAGAGTTCATTCAATTGACCGGAGCTTCATTGGAAGGACCTCCTCTGAAAAGCAAGATTATCACTTTCGCCGCCAACGTCGAGCCGCCTCAAGATCCACAAGAGTGAGGAGAAGAAGTAGTGGGAAACGCTCCATATAAGCGGGAACATCAAAGGTTATACTTCATTAAGTCAACCGAAGAGCCATTGAATAAGAAGACTAAATTTTAAAGGATTCAAACTCTTCAAAGTTAGTACTTTTTTTTCAACTAAAATTCATTTTTTTTTTAAATAATTTAATCAATAATCTTGCATCTTTGAACAGCGTTGCTAAGGGAGCAGGATATCTTCCAACCAAGAAACTGAGCGAGTTGGAGGTAGATCAACTTTATACTGTATATAAGCTGAAAAAAGTCAAAACAAAATATGGACCAAAAACTGTCGCTGTTCTCGACAACGAATTTAACGTGTTTTTACCCAAGCGAGTTTCTGACGCTTTTGAGGAAAATGATGAGTTTTATGACAAAATGGCGGCAGCAACAAACAAGTATAAACTCTTTTTAACTTGTAAAGGAGGTTATTATTGAATTTTCTTAAATATAAGTAATTATTAGTTAATTTGCGCGTAATACTCTATAAAATTAGTTCAATGTTTCTCTTTAATCGAGTATTATCTAGTCTACAAATAATATATGTATGTAAGTGATAAAGAATAAATACAACTAAAGTTAATTTTAAATGATATGTCGTTATGTCTTAAGATGATATGTCGTTGGATTCGTAGCTACTACTCGTGAGACAGTAAAAATCTCCGTGGACCAGTTGGGTGTATACCCTTTCTCGAAAACGTGCTTCGCATTGCTCATTCGTACTTTATCACCGATCTTAAATTTTCGTTTCTTATTCGACTTGCGTTGGTGGACAAATTATCTCATGACCTGAGCTTTGTTGGCAGCTGAATCATCTTTGGGCTTGATGTCAATTGTTCGATGTTTGTGGTCGTTGTAAGCTTCTATCAACTCAGGTAAGATATCTATCCACTTGTAGCTACCTCGCAGACTAAACTTTTTCCACATAGCATTTTTCAAAGTACGATTGAAGCATTCGCAGATTGAAGCCTTGAGATTACTATAGGTCGAGTATAAGTTAATTTTATACTTGCACATGAGGTTTTGGAAATCTGAATTATAAAATTCCTTGCCTCTGTCTGCGTGTAAATTTTTAGGCACTCTGCCTTTAATCAGAATGGATTTCATGGCTGAAGCGACATCTTTTCTAGTTTTATTCTTAACAAGAGTAGCCCATGCATATTTTGAAAAAACATCTACGACTGTTAGCATGTATCTACAGCCTTTGTTCTCTCGAGAATACGGTTGCATCTCTACGAGCTCCACCTGCCAAGTCTCATCTAGACCTCGAACATCAAATTTTCGACGTAGGTAGTTACGTCTCGCTGGTTTGTGAAGCTCTTCTACCAATCTTTCGTGCTCCATAGTTGAAGATTTAATGATTGCTATCATGTTTTAACTTGTTTTCTATACTCTCATATTCGTGTTTTATTCTCTGAAGTTTATTTTTTAATGAGTCACTCAAATATTGAATTAATCATTAAAATTATTCGAAGTTCAAATAAATTTTTTTTTTCCTCATATTCATCCTTCAACTGCTGTATCTCTAATGAAGTCTCGTCAAGACTAGATCTCAATCGAGTAGTAACATCTTATATGCTTCGGACATCGGATTGAACTACATTTTACAAAGTATCTAAGTTAACTACATCATTCGACTGTTGAGGTGAGGCGATGTTACACAATCTTTTGTTTTCTATGTCGTACTGACCATCAGTGGTAAACTTGTATCCGATACCTGTTGGACCTCGAGTACCATCGACCCTGCCCAGTTTACGTCCGAACACACCAACGCTTATTTTAACAACGATAAGAGCTTCCAAGTTATCTCAGTATATATAGTTTGCCTCACGAAGTTCCTCGAATATTGAGTGAATCTCGTTGGTATGACTCTGATTTCCAGCAGATATCTCAGCCATTAGTAATCGAAGTCTATCAACGAGTTCGTTTAGATTATCCCAGTATACATTATCCATACTCATACCTCTTTTAGCAATTTTATATCTAAGTAAACCATTACCACTTTTAGTTGTGAATAATAATTCTTTAGTAGATGGTATACTTAACATATTAAATAGAGGCGCGATAATGTTATTAAATTTATTACTATTGTGAGCGCGAATCTTCTCATTTTTATTGTATCGCTTCTTATGAGCATTCGATGCTATCAGAATTTTTCGATAGTTTTTCATATCGGAGGAACTTACAAAATTCTGATTAGGATATTTTACGACAATCAGTTCTAATAATACAAGTTTTGGGATAGACTTCATCATTTACCGTGATATTTTTGCCTGTAATGTTTATTGGTAAATTGCCAATCATGTATTTGTTGTTTTCTTTACGCACTCCATACAGTCTATCGAGATGCTGCATTTTATTATGATCAAGCATTAAAGTATAGTTATGTGCAACGTCTGTAGCTTTATTATCTTCGGCCGCTGATTCAAAGTTATCTGTTAACTGTTGATTCTCATTTAACAGAGTATCGTCATTATTTAAACTACTACTTTATCTTCTACATCACTATCATCATGATCCTCATCGGTGATTTGCGAAACAGACTTGAGTAGTTTCGTAGGCTGCTTTGTAGCAACAAGTTTTTGAAGAGGGTCAACTATTGGTTTAAAAGTGTCGCCTAATAATCTCTCAACGTCATTCTTTCCATACTTAATCAGTCTATACTTTCGTCTTATTGCATTTTGTGCTTTAACGAGTTCGCGAAGTACATTCTTTTCTCGATGAAAGTCTGCCATGTTGATGCTTCAACGTTCAACGAAAGACTGTTTATTTTATGCTATGAGTTAGCTATATTTATAGCAAAGCAGTCGAAACCCTTTCGATATCTACCGTCATTCATGGTTCTATTTTCATCGATCATGAGAAACCCATGCCTCTCATCGTTCCAACATTTTGAGCATAATTCTTTGAAACGTGTAAAAGTCATATCAGAGTTGACGTAATCCTCATATATGTGCTTCAAGTTCATATCATCCTATCGAAATACTACCAAAAAATTAACGTTATCTCTAACTAGATGCTTTGGAATACGAGCATAAGTCTGACAGAGGTAATAGCAGTCTACTTCTTTGTGTCTGCCCATACAAAAAAATGCTCTTACATTATCCTGCTTCTCGCAGGCAATATCGTCAAAAATCATAATAGAGTTGGGTAGATAGATCGATAGATGAATTTATTATTGCACAAGTTCAGTACAAAGTAAATATAACAGTTTAAGTATAATACCTATTAAATAGGTCGTAACAATGGTGATAAATTAATACATTATTATTAATAACATATTTGTCTATCAGTCAGGTATGGTAAAACATACGTTAAGAAAAATAAATCAAGTAAAATACATCAAATAAAAACAACTGATCACAATGAACATGTCAGAAAATAAGTAAAACTTAAGCCTAGGTGTAAATATAAAACTTAGTCGAGGTGTATATATAAAACTATAATAGTAAAAATACTATGTCAGATAAAAGTCAAATAAGAATAAAAATAAAATCAATCAGTCTTTGTGGTCAGATCACAGATGTATATTGCACCTCGCCCACGCTCTATCACAGTGCAAGTCGCACATTCACTTCAGTTCCATTCCTGCCGTACATACATACCATAAATACATTCACACCCATCTTAAACTACTAAAAATAAGTTAGGACAGGGGAACGAACACAGAGGACAGCACGACATGAAATGTAATAAGTTAGGACGCGGACAAGACATAAAGAATAAATAAATTAGTACACTCAGTTAGTCCAGTTCGAACAAATGCCTCCTTAGCGCTCGTTTAAAACTG
>JAPYZA010002925.1:0-16229 GCA_030522685.1 Eupelmus azureus | reverse complement strand
TACACTTGTTATTTCCACTAGGGTAATAATGGCCCATTTTACAATAGCTGAATCTTCTTCTAGCCCTTTTAGTCACACGAGACAAGCGTATCTTCGAAAACTCATTTGTCAAACTTCCCAAAAAAGCTCTTCTTCACAGCCGTTTTCCGAAATCCAGGGTACAGCCAAGTAGGCCACCACGCCTACTGATAATATCACCAAGTCGGCTCTTTTCGCCCCATCAATTGCTCGTACAGGTCGCAGGTGTACCGCTCGGCGTTTTCTTCAAGTCCTTCCTATATATATACCTACAGGTATATACACGAGCCCAGCGTGTTTGTCTCAGCGGTAAGTAGAATATAATGCCCGAGCATCAACGGGTACTCGAGCGCGGGGCTCGTAAAATTCGCGGACTAAGCCCCGATAAGGCGGCGTGCTCCGGAGGATGTATATATCTACGCTGACAGATGTATTTGCGTTGGATTTCGGGGCCAAAAATTCGGTTAGAATCGCCGGGAGTTGGAGGATAGAGGGGAAAGCGTTTGTCGATGAGGTTTAAGCTTTTCTCGAGAATTGGGAGCGCTTCTTTTGGTACTTTTGGGTGATGTATGTACTTTGGTGTTTTTTCGATGAATAATTTGGTGCTTTACTAGAGTGAAGTGATTGTGTAGTTTGGGAATGCTAATCTATATACATTGAATGTTTTGGGAAATTAATTATTGGGTAATGCAGCTAGAAGATTGACTGACTTCGTCGTGAAAAGGTGCGTAAGTATGGATTTTTCAGTCATTTCTGATTCAGGCTATTTAAGAAAAGAAACGTTCAGATATTACTGACATTATATAATAGTTTATTGTCTTTTTAAAATTTTTACAGTTATGTCACTTACAAAATTAATTGCTTGAATCTAGAAGAAAGGTCTTTTCCTTCTCGACTAATGTCTATTTGCAGTAAGTAGAAATTCGGTTACAGTCGGTAGATTAAATTTTTTCACAAAATTATAATAATTTTGTTTGAAATATAAAATCATCTTCCACATCATTGATTTTTATTTGTAGAGATAAGAAATTAACTTAAGGTAATAGCTTTTGGATAACAATAGATTAAAATGAAATTTTCTCAAATTAGGTTAAGCATTTAAATAGAAAAGCTGTTTCAATTGAAAAGATATCCATTTTTGCAGTGGACTTGATACAAGCGGATTATTCTCTCAATTATAAAGAGCTCTTCCATGGCCGCATATAAACTTATTTTCCGTTCAAAATCCGTTCAATATAAAATATTTGTAATTGTATAAATCGCATAAGATATTACGTTTTTGCTAAACAATTTTAAAAGAATTTCACTTGATACATCAAATAATATTACATATATCGCAATGCTTTTACAAATTTTGTCTTGCATTTTCTCATTTGAATATTTCATTATTAATATTTGGTAAGTAGGCTAATGAGAAATATCTCAATTACTAACTAGTATCAAAAACAGAAATCATACTGTAATATTCTGTAGAAATACTTGAAAGTATTTACTAATCGATGAATTATTATGTTCTGTCGTTTACTCTGTACCTAATTACAAAATCAAATTAGACTAGTATCGCGTACAGAGCATGCGTACAAACTTTATAGTAGCAAAATAAATGGGAAACCAAAGGCATCGCTTCCGAGTAGAAAAGGAAACTTCGTCCACTATATATCGTATTAACAGTGCCTTAGAGCGGAGAGTGAGGCTCGAAAAACGCGAGCCATTTATCTGGACTTTCCGACGTAATTACGCTGGACGCTCGTCCCCAAAAAGTTTCGATCGCTCGCTCGAATGGCCACGACGAACCGTTTCGGCCTGCGTGGCTCTGTGCTCACATATATATTTCGTAAGCACCTGCTCTTTCGCGAAATGCGATCCCTCCAGGAGCTAAAAGATCGGACAGTTTGCGTCTGGAGCTTTCCGAGTTAAACGGGTTTTTTGCATTGTTCATAACTTTTTGTAGTATGTTGGCTAAGTGAATGAAAAAAATATTTATTTGAAATCAAGATTTGTTTAGTATATTATTTTTTAATAAAAAAATCAACTGTTCAATATAAAGCTCTGTGTTGGAACTCTCACGAAATGCAATAACTCAATTTAATTGTCTTGTTTGTACGGATAGTAAGACTATCGTACACCATGACTACAATTTCATGGCATACATACAAAATTTAAAGCCTAAACTATTACATAACTCTCCTTCCCCTCTGACAAAACCCACCAGAAAAAAGACGCCCACTCCGAACACGGAAAACACCCAGTATCCAACCATCTAAAAACCCACTCAGCCCTTTTTTTTACACCAGACCAGCGCGCGCCAATGGCCCAGTACTCTCCAGAAAATTCAAAAGTTTTCCACGCTGCAATTTTCCGGGCAATTGGGTCGGCCTTTGTGCGCGCATTCATGCCCATTCACCCCATCCCCGGTGAGGACGATCCACGGATCGACCAAGTGGCCACTCCATCCTCTCCGCGCGGAACTCATTGGGAGCTCCGATTGTTTACAGCGGCTCTATGAATCTCGCGGGGATTCGCGCGCCCAGCCAGAGAGACCATTAATCTCGCCTGGTACAAGCCGCGCATCCGAAATTTAAAAGGCCGATTTCTCTCTCTCTCGTTTTCTTTGGATTTATTTGATTAGATTGCGAGGGGTTCGGTTGGTGGGTTCTGGGAATGGTGGATTTTCCGTGCTTTTTGAGGTGGGTTTTGTTAAGTAGGGATAAATCTTTGGGTTCTGTCTTTGGATTTGAAAATAGTTTTTACTTTTTTCATTGATAACGTTTTCGTGGTAAGTTCAGCGTTCGATTGTTTGAATGCCTATTTTTTACCCAAATATTCAGTAAAACTGAAATACAATTTAATATATAATAAGCCTTCGATTGGTACATCTTATCTATCGATGTCTTGTTTGATTGTAATATATTGATTTTGAGTTTTGAAATTCAAACGAAGCTCGTTAGACAGAAAAATAGCGTCTATTAAGATCGGTATTGTTTAATATTCACCAATAAAAGCACACTTGTATCTACAAGTGACTCCATCTAATGTAACTATTGTTTGATCTAAAGATTTCATTATTATTTTAATTCTTTTAGACTTTTTTAAATATCTTTCTTCTCTTATAAAACGTTTTGCCAGCCCTTTTCAGTATCACTCGTGCATCGTAAAGTTTTATTGCCTAAAACATTTTTAAAAATATGTATACATAAAATAATTCTAAATTTTATATTATAAACTTCAGTTATTTAATTTACTATCAATATGAGAACTACACACGCATTATTTTTTCTTCTATTTTTATTACTTAATGAATCCTATAGAATAGGTGCTATAACTAACAAAATTGTTTGCAAGGATGTTAGAGAAACAGCATTGGGATGGGCTCTGAATTTGGTTACACCTAATAAAATGAGTAGTACAGTTAAAGTTACTTTTTTCGTTTCGACCAGAAAAGTAAGAAATCACGTAGAAGTAAATTTAAGAGATCATTCTGCTCTTAAAAAGAGTGGTTTTGATACTACAAAAAAGACCATTCTTATTATTCATGGATATAAATCTGGAGGACAGAAAAAATGGGTGCTGGAGATGACAGAAAAACTACTGGACGCAGTAAGTAAATAAAAATGATATTTTATGTACAATAAATAGATAGTAAAAGCAATAATTTTACTAATAAGAGTAAGCTAGAACAGTTTAGAGCAGCTTGAATTATAATAGGAAGTTTGCATGAATTTTTTTTTAACATTATATTGACAGTTTTCTAGTATATACATTGGTCTGATGGTGACATCACAAAAAAGTTCAAAAAGCTATAACTTTTAATTTTCTTTTTTTTTTTTAAATTCAACTATATTTATTTAGCGTTTCCAGTCTCAACTTCTTTTTTACATACCACCAAGAAAATAATTTTCATGAAAATTCCCTGTTGTACCAACTATGATTTGTTTACTTCTTTTATTAAGTAACTACACCTAAAATACGTTTACCTAGATATCTAGGTTACCTATCAGCTGCTGAGCAGTTTTTTCAAATAATTTTAATCATTTAAAAATACATAGTAAACATAGGGTTTTTTTAAATCTGTATTTACGTTACAGTTTTTGAGAATAAAAATATTTAAAGTTCCTCAGAGCAAGTTTTGTCGTCAGTGATGTGCACATGTGTGTGCATGAAAAGCTTGCGTACACTGAGAAAAATGTTTCCTTCACAATAAAAGTTTAATTGATTCAATTAAGCGTTTTAATTAAGTAGTAAATATGTTTCTCAGTGTACGAATACATGAATCAATATATGTATGTGAGTGTATGCGGTTGCGTGCATGGTGTGTGTCTCTGTGTGTTTGCGTGTAGTTAAATTTTTAGTTTTTTTTATCTTACATCAAGTTGATTTAGGATGTGAGGCGATTGATTTAGGTTTTGATTTTAAGTAAGATCTAAACTATTTATATCGAGAAAAATAATATTTAATATTTTATATTTTAAGGTACCCTATATAACAATATTCATTTGCATTGTAGCTAGACGTAAACGTATTTGCAGTGGATTGGAGTCATGGAAGTGATAATTGGAATTATATAAAGGCTGCTCGAAATACACAAATTGCTAGTAATGATATATTCACGTATGTAATTATTATTATTAAAATTATTATTATTATTATAAATTTTTTATTGATAAAGTTCTATAGTAACATAGTTTGCATAGATAATTTGCACAGACACCTTTTTTTTTAATTTAAAAAATTAACTTATACCAAGCTAAATTAAAAATTATTACATGCATCATCTTTAAAAAAAATCAGGTTCCTTACCACGTTGAAAGTTGAATTTCAACATGGAATATATGGTAATGCTTCGATCGAACCTGCTTGGAACCATTTATACTTCATTGGCCATAGTCTTGGTGCACATGTAAGCGGACAAACAGCACATTTGTTAAAAGAATTCGATTTCTGGAAAATAGAAAGAATCACAGGCTTGGATCCAGCCCAACCTTGTTTTCTTCGTCTTGATTCTGACGTGAAACTTGATAAAAGTGATGCTGATTTCGTAGACATCATTCATACTCAAGTTGGTAGAGGTGGCAGTTACGATGCATTAGGGTTAAATGAAGACATTGGTCAGTTTTCTATTTGATTGTAATAAATATTAATTTTTTTTAATCAGTCTCGATATAAATTTGTAAAACTTTTTTCTAATATCTGTTTTCAATTTCAGGTCACGTAGATTTTTACGTCAGCGGTGGCATAATACAACCGCAGTGCGAGAAATCATGTAAATATTTTCATTCAACTATCATTTTAATTGATAATCGATATATAGCATCGTCTAAGTCCTCTGCCTTTTCTATTTATTAGTTTTCTCTGCGATCTGGTCCAGAATGGTTTGCAGTCACAAGCTTTCCTATGCTTATTTCACCGAATCTATAGCAAACTCACTGAACGGCGGGTGTAACTATCCGAGCTACTCCTGGAATGGTACTTACGAAGATGCTCAGAGAGTTATAGGTTTAAGAATGCATAATGACTTGATTTGTTCAAATTGTCCTGAGTTGGGTCTTAATGCAGCGAAAAGTGGCAGACAAGGAAGATTCTTTGTAATTACGTCTATGAAAGCACCTTATTGTGGTAATTATTTATCTTTTTACGTAGGCTAGCCATGTACATACTTACATGAACATCTAAAAGTTTACAAGTTTAATTGAAAATTTGAGTTCGTTCTATATATTATTAGGTATAGCTATTGCAAATTATTTCAAAATTCTTTCTTGTCTAAGGTAAAATTACTGAGAAGTAGGATAATATTTACATGTATAAGTAACGATTTTTTTTAGTTTTACTACAATGTTCAATAATTTTGAGGTGGGATTTTATGTTTATGTTAGTCGTTATATTTAATTGAAAAACATATATTATTAAATAAAAAACTGTAACTCTTTTATTTTTAGATTTAGATTTTTGGAATCGAAGTTTCTTAGAGAAGCTTTTATACGCTGTTAAGGTTAGTAATATAAGCTTTATATTTGAAAATAAAAACACACTTATACTTTATAAGTGGTTCCATATTACTTGTACATTATTTGATTACACAAAATTAATATTTATTTTACAGAGACTAAGAGGAACGAAGATCGAAAAAAGTCCAATAAACATCTATGAAGACAAACTTGAACGATTAAAAAAAGATTAACATTTTATAGCAAAATTATTTAAATAAAAAAACTTAACCCCCGAATCCTTCTTACACATCTCAATGAGAAAAAGCACACCTCCCTTTCCTCACCCAAAACGCAAATTCACAAACGCACCATCGAAAATCGTCTATCCACAAAAAGCAACCTCGCCAATGAAGGGGGCCCAGATCCAACCGTTAATAATGCAAAAGACACTCGTTCCCCGCGAAGCCGCGTCGGTGCTCGTACGTGCCTCGAATCTTTCTTCCGGGATGTATCATCGGACGCGCCGTCTTCGGGGAACGTCGAAATCATCCCCGTTTCTATACTTTCTTGGCGAAGATACGCGCGCAGAGCGGGAGATTGGCTCGAGCCATTTTTTATAGGTCCAAAGCTGCGGCTCTCTCACCCCCCCCCCCCTCGTTAAGGTACAGCTCTGCGGGGAGCGCGAGGGTCGCTCGCGAGGGTGGAGATATTGTCTTGCTCGGAGAGGGAATTGAGACGCGCTTTGCTAATCCGATGATTTATATCTGCGATCTCGTATTGATCTTTATTTTTGGTTCGTCGAGAGGCTGGGCTTGAGCGCTTTTTTTGGAGTTGATTGTGTACACTGTATCTATACGTGTTAATAGTTTATTAATTTGTATTACTAATCATTTATACTTTCTACTTTAAATAAACGTATTTTTTGAAAAAGACCTTTAATGAATGACTTTTCATGGTACCTCTAAAATTGAATACTTTATAGGAAATTAATTTGAAAATATAAATTGTACAATCTTTTGAATCCTATTAAAAATGAAAAGAATAAAATTGGTCGCTTCGATAACATCTACTGAACCTAGTACAAATTTAATAGGAATTAAAAGGGAATTATCAGATTTTTTTAATAAGGGGAATGATGTGCTGTATTTAATAACAAAATTAGTATTTTGTGTAATTTTTCAACTACTTTTGTCATATTTTGTAATAGCCGTAACTTAAATATGATTTACAAAATTTATTTTAGTATTTTATAAAAATATAAGTATATAAACAATTTTATGTAAAGGCTTTCGTAATTATATTGTTTTATATTCATGATAGATCTTAGCACTTAAAGCACTAAAGCGCCCTCTGGATTGAATTTTGAGAGAACACTACTTTCAATTCTATTGAATTATTAATTTGATACTATATCCCATAAATTTGTTAATCTTTACAATAATAGCAATTTAACACGATGTAAATCCTAACTAACATAACTACATACCCCGTAAACGAAAAGTGGTCTTTTAGCGCTCGCTTGCGTTCAAAAATAGGTTTAAAGATCTCCAAAAGTTAACTTCTTGTTTACCTGGTAAAGATACCAAACCGAATCAATCCCTTCATTCTCCCAACAACTTAATTTTTCCCCAATCACCAATTAAAAACCAAGTCATTCTCACCAAACCCAAACCAATCTCAACTTCAACCCCCCCTCCCCAATAAATTAATCCCCCATCCGATCGATCCACACAGCCACACCGAAGCGCCGGGGCCCGCGCGCACTTATCGAAGACACAAATACCCGAGATTATCTCCGGCGTGTTATGCGCCTGGGCATGGGCGCGTAATTTGCGCGAATACACATAGTTTAAAGTCGGCGCCGCGAGGCGCTTATCAAGCAAGTCCCGAGCCCTGCGGCCCTCTCGTTACTCGGCGCGCAAGGCGTATCTCTTGAATTAGTATAATCTAGTCGCAAAGCGAGCGCTGCGGCCTCTGTAATCCCATTGCTTCAATTGTAATGCGACAATTGCTCCACGCGCGCGCGAGCCTCCTCCTTGCAATTTACATGAAGTTTGCGGCCCAAGTTAGCGAGCCGGCTGGTTCTATACATGAGGGATAAGCAGTTTTGCAAGTTTGCCGGGGGTGGCTGGGTGAGCGCTGGATCGTTAAGCGTTTTACTCGTATGGTTTTGCTTTGGGGTTTTTTTGATGGGGCCGGAAGTATTTTGGATTGCTTTGGGTTTTGTTTATTTGGAAGAGTTGTGAGAGGTGGTTTGGAAGGTGTTGTTTATTTGGGACTGTAGATATTTTGAAGTTTTGTTTCTAATAGGATAAGAAGGTGATTTGATTAAGGGATAATTTAACCAACTTTTAAAATTCAATTTTCTGACAAATCTTCAAGAGCTACTGCAGTTCGATAATATTTTATGTAGTAAGAAGAAAAAATGAAATATAACATAGAGTATTGCTAATATGTTAATAGATATTTATTTTATAAATACGGTAATATAAATCATTTGTCTGTTACTGTCTTTATGAGATATAAGTTGACACTTTATTTACTAAAGCATCGGCGGAAATAGTAAAAACATCGGCGAAACTACTCTCAGTCAATCGCAATCTCTGTAAAAAAATAATAATTTTGTTAGCAATAAATAAGCATTGAACTTTCAGAACTACTAACCTCGATGCTTTCCTTTATTTTAGGCATATCCCTCTGACGAAGCTCTGTCAAATGAAAAACAATTAAAAAGTGCATATAAATCACGGTCATAAAAATATATATTTTTCTTACTACAATACGGCGGTTCCGTGCCTGCGAATACAATGAAAGTTCCCATCAGCTTATCTTTTGAAGCATGGAGACCCATTTCTGAACATTCTGAACATACTTCACCTTTTTTCTTAGTTTCCAATGCTTGCAAAGCTCCATCGTAAGTTCGATCCCACTTAAATGATGAAAACTTGCACGAATTGCTTTCTGAGGAAGAGACTGATTCTATGAAATAATCGGTCACTAATTGATGGCTACAATTTACTCTGTTGAATTCCAGTACTGAAAAAGTCATGCATATACTGTTAATTAGTTAGATTTTTTAAATTGCAAGATGTTGCAGTAATGAGTATGCTGGAAAAATGTAGTTTGTACATTAAATACATAATTTACACACAATTTTATAATTCTTTTTATTAAAAGCTGGGATAAATTAAAAATTTCAAAATTTCTCAAATAGTTATTCAGTTTTTAGGATATTTAGTTTTGCAAAACAAACTGTACGAAGTATTTATTACACATTAAACATTATCTGTTACTTTGTGTTAGATGCAGTTATAAAAAATTAGGCTTACAAGTCAACTAAGCCTTTGATTACTAAACTAACAATATTACTGCAAAATCATCCCTAAAATTTTAATATATGTAAATTACCTAAGTCTTCACATGCTGCTTGCATCACTCCTCCATTGACATAAAAGTCGATGTGACCTATGAAAATAATATTAATAAATTGTGATAAGACTGTTATAAAACTCTTAATTAATAATGTTATAATATTATACAGCAAAGCATTGTATTCTCAGTACACATATCTGTGTATGTAAAAAATTGAACTGCTGCAATATATCATAGAAATCATTATGTAATATCTACCACATGACTTACTAACCTAAGGGCTCTTTAAAACCTAAGGCATCATTTTTGCCTTTGGGACCTGTTTGAGTATGAATAATATCAACAAAATCTGCATCGTCTTTATCAATTCTTAAACTTAAAGGAGCTTTTGTGAAGCATGGCTGAGCCGGGTCTAATCCTGTAAGTCTTTCTACTTTATAAAAATTATCTTGTTTTAGCAGGTGTGCTACTTGACCACTTAAATGTGCTCCAAGACTATGTCCTATAAAATGTAAATGATTCCACAAAACTGAAGTTGGCTGCTGGAATAATTTATTTACGGCGGTTTTCATTCCTTCAAAAAAACTAAAAAGTGAATTAATGCTTTATTGCTTATTTTCTTTCTCAAAAAGAATGTTTTAATGCGACAGACTTAAGTGAAATAGTAATTTATGGTAAAATGAAAAAAAAATGAAATAGGCAATTCGATTTTTTATAAAATAATTATAAAAACATTGAAAACGTAGATTTATTCCCAATTTACAATCAAAACTACTACCTTTTAAACCTGAAATTTTTCGTAAATTGTATTTTTACTGTAAAAGTAACCTTTCAGTTTCTTTATGTTACATTCTGTTTTTTATTTTTATTTTTAACTGTTTCTATCTGGGGTAATAAGTATAAAAGTAAATATTAATATCTTCTGTATTAAGTCGGAAATAAAGTACTGGCTGCAACTTAAGAAATAAATCGATTTTTTCTTTGTTGCATTGTGTAAAACTATTTTCTCGGTTCAAATTTTGGTTTTAAAATATGCAAAATTAATATATATATATATAAATAAAATTTATGCACATACTCGAATATATGTTTTCTAACAATTAATGTCTTCTGGACAGAATCGACGTAGTTCCAAAAATAAGTATTCGCTTTCCAGTCTATTAGAATAACATTGACACCACTCTGAAAATAATATGTATATCGAATAATATAACTTAGCAGGAGACTGTCAGGATCGTGGATATGTTGGTATATATTTTAGGGTACCCAAATATGGAAAAAATTGTATTTATCAAATTGAACTATCTATATTTAGAAAAAGTTGCGCGTTATATGTTTTTTAAAAATAACATAAAAAATGTCCGATACTCAAGTTTTTCAAAATATTACTGCGGCTACTACTATATCATCATTTTACGTTTTAAAATTTTTAAGTGACTCGAGTTATAGTAAAATAACATTAATTTAGTATGTAACTTACTTCAGCAAGTTTCTCTCTCATTTCTACAACCCATGGTTTTTCATAGTCAGTAAGGTAACCATGTGTGATAATGTACGTTTTTTTGGAAGGGTCGAAAGACCTTCTTGTCAGCCTAGTCCAATTTTGAGGGCCAATTTGTACTGGTTCAGGATGTTCTTTTGTCACTAAAAAGAAATTAGTTTTTGTATTCTCCTGTGGACTAATACCAGAAAAAGTTGCGAAAAGTGATCCTATCGTTGATTCTTTAAAATCTGAGCAATCTAATTTTTCTTTTTGGTCTTCGGCGATGGTTATGTCAAATGATACGACTATTAAAATAAATATTTTGAAAAATGTCATCTTATAATGATTAACAAAAAATAATAAGAATTAATATCGATTGAAATTTAGGTATTTATTTTAAAAAAATTTTGTTAATACTATTTACCAAAGGAAAGTAATTGCTAGAATTTTCGATTTATTATGCAATAAAATATTAGAGATAATTAAAAAATGTTTTATACCTCACGATTTAAAATTTGCATGTTCCAAAAGAATCATGAATGAGAAATAAAATTATGAAATTTTATGTTTAAACAACTCTTAAGTTTAAAATAAATTTTAATGTAAATTAAAATGAAAATCCCAGAAATTCTTAAGTTTCAAGGGAATTTCATGTATTAGATCTCATAAGGTCGACATTTTTGTTGCCTTTTATTGTGCAAAGTTCTCTGCTACGTACGTACTTTAATTAACAAGGGTTTCTATATAATGAACTCGGCCTTTACCACAAAGCTTCCTTTATTTTACGACGCGGTTTTCCTTTTCGCATTTAAAACAAACCACTGTGATTCCTTTCAAAATGTCTAATGGGTTTTCAAATTGAATAAATTTTAACGTTTTAAAATATAAAAATACTTTTTTATTTACTTTTACCGTATTATTTAATTCTTGCAGTGTTCGATGAATTTAATAATGGACTGCCTCGTACTATCCAGGGCCAATCAACATACCAAAAAGAGCCACCCTTGTACAAGAAAAAATACGTTTTAATTTCCCAAAAAAATTGAAAGATTTCTCTCGCTGACAATAATAAATGAGACAACTGATAAAATGATTCAGTTGTTCGGTTATCGAGCGCATGGAAAATATTTCGCTGGCAGAGGAATCGCAGCTTTCAAAATCCTTTATTCATACCGATTCTGCAGTCGTATATAGGCACATACGTCACCGGCGGACACACAGACCGCAGGCCGCATTCGAAGTGGAAATGGTTGTTGAGTCGGCCGACAGGCCATTTCCTGGCGCGAGTACATATCGAACCTCATTCCCGGAAGTTTTTCTTTTTTTTTCAGGAAACGAAAAAACCGATCGCTTCGCCCGGTATGCTGATGAAACGGGACGAGAGTACGGACAAAACTTCTGGGAAAGATAATGGCTCGCGTTGGTGGGAGGAGAGGAGCGAATTGCCTACTGCGTGGCAGGTCAATAATTGAAATGTATTTGAGGATTTCGAGTCTAATTTTCTAGAGCAGTGACTTGAAGAGCGAGAAATTTCCAAGGGATTTTTGTGAAAGTTAATTTATTTTGTTCGTAAATGTTGATACCAGTATTTAAATTCTTTATTTAATATATTTTTTATAGTATAAAATATTATGTGGATTAGAAGAAATTATTCAATTTACACCTTTCATTACGTACCTATATAATCAAATAATAAGAAATAACAAAAGGTAAATTCATGTATGTAAAATGTCACATGTTTCTCTAAGAAAATATTCACGGGATATAGATATTCTATATTTATTGCGTGCGCGTGCGTGCGTGTGGGTGTGTGTATTTTTCTAACATAATTAATATAGTTATTTATAAGATTGTGCACTCATATAAATAGGTTTATTATAAAATACTTCATTTCAATTTCAATATATTGTACTAATTTAAATTCACCCCGCATACTTTCTTCGCTCTCTCCCCACCCTCCAATACAATTCATCCCCAATTAAAATCCAACTAAAAGCCGGACATCGGTCCTCTTCGCCATAAACACTGCATTCTCCAAACGATTCTCGAACGACGAAATAACTTAGCGCTACTCTCCCATCTCATCGCGCAATATACATACAGCTCATAAATCTCCATAAATTTTAGCGCTGCCACATCGAAGCAAAAATAGAAGGAGAGACAAATCTCCTGGGCGAGAATCTCGCTTAGCCGCCCCGAGCGCGCGCAGGCTGCCCCCGGGTTTTATTAGAAAATATCTTGCCAATTTGAGCATCCGCGGAATGCGCTCAACGAGTATTGAAATATTTTCTAACCGGCGTCGTCGGCGTGTTTTATCATCCTGCGCCGCTGTATATAATAGCATTTGCTCGGGAGTTGCGTGCCTCGTAAATCTGCCACGAGCTGCGCAGAGTCGAGTGTAACTTCATTTTAGCGCTCGGTTTATGAGATTTTCCAGAGTTTTTTTTGTCTCTGCGGCTTGTGTCTTTTCGTTTTTTCAATATCTCTTTTTTTTATCGATATTTTAACGATTTTACTGATAGAGTTGATGATGGGACAAATTGTTTTATGGATTTAGCAGTGTGATTTGTATGGGAATCGCTTTGTAGATGCGAGACTGCTGTGGATTTGTCGTGAATCGATAATTTGGTTAACCTAAAGATAATTGTTTTTTGCAATTTTTTATAAGAGTTATTATAAGGCTGTATGTATAATACGTTACTTTTATTGTTTTTTTTTAATTGTAAGATTTTTTTCCTGAGAAAAAGGATGCAGTTTTCAATTCGACCTGGACTTTTTTTATTTGTCCACTGATTATTCTAAAACTACTGGAATAATTCCGATGAAATATTCTTACTCGAAGAAAAGTTTTAGAGGTATAATAGTAACATTTTTAATTTTGTCAAATTTTCTGAAAGTATGAGTAGATATGTTAGAAGTTCGTACGCGTGTTACACAATTTGATGAGAGATTAATAAAAATTTAGATTTATAAAAACGTTTATGAAATGCATCATATTTTTTGGTACGATTTTCAAAGCTGGTTCATCTTTTTTCAAAAAATTGTTTTTATTATTGTACGTAAAAAATATTTTGGGAATCTCGTAATCAAGGTAAATGTATCAAGGTAAATATTTTGTGGTTGTGTTGAAAGTATTAAGTACCGTATTTGAAGAGTTAAATTTTTGAAAATCATAGTATTTTATTGCCATTAGTTATTATAATATACATATTCCTTATATCTAAAACATTTGATTTTATCAAATTGCATTCAATAAATTTGTATAAAATAGTGGATGCAAAAATAATATTTTATTGTGCGTGATGGATAAGTTTTCTACAATAGAAGCTTAAAATAAAGAAAACGTATTTTTACTAATTAGGTGGAAAATAATATCGTTTCTCTTGTGAATTTTTAATAATTTAAATGATATGAAATTATTCAATGTAAATAATGTACTTGTTGGTCTTCATTATGGAAGTAAAGTACACAATTAGTAAACGACCCATTTTGTTTATTTTCATTATACAATTAAAAATTAATTATTGAACTTTATTTCAAGCGTACAATATTAAAATGCAAAATATTATTCCCTTTTGTTTTGTTCTTTATTCGTAACTTTATTTCTCGTTTAATCGAAAAAATTGTACAGGAATGTAAATATTGTACGTAGTACTTAAGTGAATTCTACTGCTATTATATGGCAGCTAGATTATTATGTATGCATACTTGCGTGAAATTAATTTTTGTTATCTGTGTAACAGCTATTCGTTTCTTTTCTTCCAACACGCTGGTCCTTTCCTGCATCGTTTTGCGATGTGCTCAGAAATTAGCATTCGGTTTTTATTTACATGCAGTGATGATTTTTTAATTTTAGCTCAATCAAGGAATAACCTTTAATTGCCCAACAAAGTTAATGAAGAAGAAACGAACAACTAAAACCACTGACAAAATAAGATTGAATACATCAGTGACTGATCTTAACCGAAGTTTATGTTCCTTTTGCAGTGCGGCATATTTTAACGATAATATCGATGTGGCGTGCAGTCCGTTTGACAAAAATTAAAAAAGAACTATAGTTAATAATACACTTACATAACTACAATATCCACTAATTACAATATACGTACTCTAAAAACCTCTACATAATCCATTTATAAAATAACATACACATGTAGATATTTTTTTCTCATTTTTCCTGTTCATGAAAGCTTTGATGAGTATACCTGCTTTTATCGCGTACCAACGAGCTTACGGCAAAGGCCTACAATCTCAACGCGTCGCGAAGAGCTTATCTAACCATCTTACTGGACGAGTCCGTCGTTGATGCTGGATCCAGTGGCCGAGGCCAGAATCTGCTGCTGCTGGTCCAGGATCGAGTTGCCCTGGCGAACGCCGATTCCCAGGCCAACGCTGACCGGCACGCCGTTGATGCTGCTGATCTCGCTGACTCGGTTGATGCCGTTGATGCCGCTAACTCCGCCGATGAGCCGTCCCTGCTGATGGCTGGAGACGAGGTTCGCTGAGGTGACTGTGGGCGCTGAGATTACGGCTGAGTGGCGCAGGAGCTGGCCTCCGTTGAGGACAGATTGCTGTGGAATGGGATTGTTGAGGTTTTAGTTTTTTGGGGAGATTTGTTGGGTTGAGGTTCTTTGTTGAGAAGTTTGCTATGATTAATTTTTGACGAAAAAGTTTTTAGTTAAAAATTGATAAAAATAATATTAGTGTGTTTTTTAAGTATGTATGTAAGAAATATATTCTACGAGAGGGATCAGTAAAATTGTGCAAACCAGTTTTTGGTAAATATTGTTAATTAAATACCGGTTTGAATCGCAAATTTTAGTAGCATGTGAAAAATTCATTTCAGTAGATCATTGCATCAAAAAAAACTTCATCACATCGTCACTACTTAAACAAAAACCAATTACCCCTAGGACGGAGTCTCGCAAGCTCGGCCGAAGTACAGCGCCAGCGGCGATGCTGTGGCGGCCGACCACCTGGGGCGAAATCAGAGCGGGCCGCACCACCTGGGTAAGCCTGCCGAGCTGGTCGAGCCTGGACAGTCCGCCCAGCTGATCGACGCGGGACAGCTCGCCGATCTGGGCGGTCAGCTGGTTGAGCTGGCCGATCTGCGAGAGACCGCCCAGCTGGGACAGTCCGTTTATCTGGGACAGCTGTGACTGGACCTGGGCGACGTTTTGCTGGGAGCCGTGGATCGAGCCGCTGATCACCGGCGATGTGGAGACGGCCGTGTTGACGCTGAGTCGCGGGTCCTTCTGGACGACGGCGTTGAAGCCGTTGATGGGGTCGGCGGCGTAGCTGACTGTGCGCCGGGTGCCGTCGGGTTCGATGAGGGAGTAGCTGCCCTGGACTATGTCGCCGTCGCGGGTCTCTTCCTGGGCCTTGTTGTCTCCTGCCCGAGGCCGGAATAGAGAAGTGGATAATGAAATTTT
>JAPYZA010002924.1:0-16428 GCA_030522685.1 Eupelmus azureus | reverse complement strand
CATGCCAGCTTCTTGGTCAACAGGGTATGCAAGATTGCGAACTCTTTGGACTAGCAATCCTGTCCGGTAAGTTTTATTCTTTCTTTAGTCTGTGCATCTGTTGATATCTACACAAAAATTTGGTAGTTGTGATAAGGTTATATGAAAGCTAGAAAATGTAGTAAAAAATGCAGTACGTTTTATGTTCGTATTTACTAATTCGGTTTCGTCCTATATATTTTTTTAATTCGCCAAATTTAAAACATATATTGGACGAAACTGAATTCAAAGTTATTGTTAACGAAGACGTATATACTATGCTATCATTTATATTAAAATTCAAATTCGTAAACATTGCGTAGGTACGATATCGTTCCGAAACAATCATTTTTATTACATTTAGAATGAATTTTCTAATACAATTAATAAAGATACAAAAAAAATAAGATAATTTAAAAATACACTTTCTTTCAAAATTCGTAAAAAAACAAACCATAAAAAATAATTATTTTCATAAAAAAGAGCATTCCAAAAGCATAATTCATCACGACCCATCCAATAGTTCGCTTCATAAATAATCCGCATAGAGCAGTCATAAATCGCATTACTCGCAATAGAGGGCCCATCGCAAAAAGCAATCTCATTCCCGAAAGCCGTCCCCGGCAGCCTCGGGCGAATTCTTCAAAAGCTCGTCATCCCGAAAAGGTCCATCTAAGCCTCTTCTCTCTCCGCGGCTGGGCATCAACACACATCAGCGCAGCCTCTCAGCCTTAGAGGCTCTCTCTCGTGCGCGGAGAGCGAGCACGCCGCGCGCTTGGGTCGTGCGCTCGCAGCCGGTCCGACGGGTCTCTCTCTCTCCCCCCCTCCTCTGACCCCCCTCCGCCGCGCGGCGTGCATTCCACACGGGGCCCATCTCCCTCTCTCTCTCTCGCTCTCTCGAGAGAGCCGCGCACGCGCGCTCGCCAAAAAAATGCACCTGAAAAACCAGAACAAGTACAAAAAGACCAGCGCGAGGGAAAGAGAGACAGAGAGAGAGAGAGCGCAGGTATATGTGTATGTGTGCGCCGCAGCCTCCTCTCTCACTCTCTGTCGCCATCTCTCTCTTTCTCGTACACACGTTAACGGAAAGAGTGAAGCGCGCGCGGCAAGCAGCTAGGTAGGAAGACGAAGAGAATTCTCTCTTTCTCTCTCTCTTTCTCTCGCAGCTCTCGGGAGAGCGAGATCCTCTTTTTAAATTATCCCCGCTTCTGAGACTCGGGGCCCGCGAGTGACACGGGCCAATCCGCGCGCTCGGGCCCAGCGAGATGCCCCTGCAGCGATTTCGTAATCGGACTCGCGGCTAAAAATAGAAAGATTCCCTGGTGCTCGCGCGCGCGCGCGCGGCAGCGAGAGAGTTTCAGATATTTGTGCCACCCCGCTCTTCAACGTGGCACACGTGGCTGCACGCGCTCGCCGTATTTGGGCCCGCGGGGGCCTTACGTCTACGTACGTCCGCCTCGAAGAATGTACGTCCGAAAGATTATCGCCGGCACGCAATATAATTTCGGGGGCGAAAATGTGTGCATCTCGCAAAGGGGTGTATATACGTATTTCTTGCGAGAGCGCTCTGTCTCTCCCCCTCCCTCTCTCTTCATTCTGGGCCTTAAGGCTCTCGCTCGCTCGCGCGCGATTATGTCGGGGGGCCCTGTGGAATGCGCGGGCTTGGTGGGCTCGGCTCGTTTAGCCGCGCGCGCGCGCGCGCGATTCCCCCCCTACTGCCTCTCTGCGCGCGTTCGCGTCCACTCTGCCCCCCTCCCCCCTCTCAGCCGCGCGCGAGCGCGTAACGCGGTAGCTCGGTCATTTGTATAAGGCCCCTCTCGCGTGCTGGAAAGCTGGGCCCTGTGTATATGTGTATACGTGCAGACGCTGGAATGTGGCTCGCTCGGCAGAAAGAGAGAAAGAGAGAGAGAGACTAAAACGCCGAGCGCGCGCGTACACACCAAAACCCGACGCCTTTTTTCTTCGCTCTGTTTTTCTTTCTTTCTGTCTCTCTTATTCTTTCTCATTCTCTCCCCCCCCCCCTCTCTCTCTCTCGTGTGTACGCACAATCGGAGCAGAGAGAGAACTCGTTGAAATTTCTTTATGGATACGTGCCAACTGAAAGGAGAGGGGAGGGACTTAGTTATGTACGGGCCTTCTGAATTATGTGATTAAACAGATAGGATATTTCGCTGCGGGGCGAGAAAATAGCTCGACGAAGAGAGACGGAGAGAAGTTCGGCTCTGCGGGTCCGACTGAGTATGGACGGGAGACAAGGCCCCGGGGAGCTGGAGGCAAGCTGCTGCCGCACTCTCTCTCTCTCTCTCTCTCTCTCTTGCTCTCTCTCTCTCTCTTTCTCTCTCTCTCTCTCTCTCTCTCTGCCCTGGAGCAGCAGCATTCCCCGATAATGGCCGAGTTATATTCGCCCGGGTAACACAGGTGCCTCTTCCCCTCCCCCCTCTCCCCTCCTCCCCCTCGCGCGTCTTCTCTTCCTCTTTCTTCTTTCTTTTTTGTACCGCTCGCGCGCGCGTGTGTATTCCGCAACTGCACGTACGTATGTATATACATATACGCGAAGCTAATTATTTTCTTGCACTTCGCGCACGCGCGCGGATCTTTCTTTTTTCTCTCGTCCGATTGCGATTTGAGGTTTCTGATCTGGCAGCGCGGAACGCGCCGGATTGAGGTGCTGCTGGCGGCTTTTTTCGGCTTTTCGATCTGTAATTGGATGTTTTGATTTTGTGCTTTGCAGACGGAGAGTACCTGTTCGTCGATCCAGAGAGTAAGCTAAGCAAGTACGCGCCCAAGAATTGGAGAAGCTCTCACACCTACGTAAGTACATTTATTGTTTTTTTTTAAAGGATTCACAATTTTTATAACTTTATGAAAGCATTGGAAAGTCGAAGATGTCTTGATTTAATTAATTTGAATGACAGTCGCTTACGGACCTTGCTCCAAAAATATTTGACCGAACAAAAAACATGACCTAAAAAGCTCAACACTAACATGGAATTCTGTAACGATTTTCCATCATACCCAACATACTCTCACATCGCAAAGTCAAAATTTCAAGACATAGGACCTCTTTTTCCTTCTTTTTCCACACCTAGTCCGTGTCCCGTGCGGGCCTCTAACTCCCGAGACGCATAACATCGGCGGAAAGCGAGCAAAAAAGGGCGGCCCTCCCTGCACCGTCCCGGGCCTTCATTAATATTTATACGCTTCGTAGAAAAGGAGAATCTCGCGCGCGCCGAATAATCTCCTAATTTGCCATTGCAAATCATCGAAGACCTCAATTTCGTTCCGCGCTAGCTCGGGCTCTCGACCTTTCTAATCTTTACTCTGGCGCGTCGGTTGAGCACCGCTGAGCCGCGCGCGCACACGCGGGGTCCGTGGTGATTTAGGGTGAGCGGACGGAAGGGCTGCGTCAGAGTAGAAAAATTCTTTCGTGCCGCGCGCGGCTCGAATAAACGCGCGCCGGATTTTGATGAAATAACTCGAGGTATTTTATGAGATTCAGTTTTTGTTGAGCGCGAGAGATCTACGGGTGAGATTAATTTTAGCCTCGGAAGGATGAGGAATCTCTTGTATTTGAGAATTTGTCGGTTTAATTAGACGAAGTAAGTGTTTTGAGAAAATAGGTCAGTTAAAGTAGATGAATTTTGAGTAAAAAGGATGTTTGATACTTTGCCGTGTATGTTCGTGTTGTTTAAAACAAAATGCTAACTTTTAACCTTATCTTAGTCGATGTGTTCTTATGACAGATCTATTGATAGCCTGATATGCGCAATATACATTCTTCAATTCAGAGATACCTTAGCTGCCTGGGATATTAATTTTAGTAGACAATTATTATCATAATCTTCTTAGCGTTACAGGAAACGAACGCTTAAACAATTTCACACTGTTGATTTATTATACCCGTAACCTTGGATAATTTTGACTTTAAATATACGCTTGTAATGAACAGAATCCAAAATTATTTTCCAATTATTATTCGCGGCTACTTCAGACTACTTATATTTAGAATTTGTTCCTCACGAAAAAAATTTTTGATACTTTTACATACTGAGCTTCCCGAAAAATAAATTAAATAAATTGCGTCGCAAGCTTACTGGCTGGAATGTAAAAAGTGTTATATAGGTTTTCGGTGCCTGGAAAGATGCGAGCGTAGAACAGTAGCATGATATTTCTTTTTCTCCGGGTATTCGTCACGCTTCGGAACGAATCATATTATTTCCGAGCCGAAAGGTACATAATGGAACAGAAGCCATTGAGGTAGAAAAAAATTTAGAATCGTGGTAGCAGGTTCAATTATGTGAATGTTTTTTTTGTGTTAACCGGCATAGATAGAAAGTTATTTTTCTCTAATAATTAAAATCCAAATTGCATCATGCGGCAAGAAATGACTTTCCAATGAGTGTATGAGATTCCAACGTACGTTTTGTATCTATCAATTAATTTCAAAGTCGGCAATTGCGTCTTTGCATCGTAATGATTATTAGTATACCATGTAAATAATGTTATAGAATATAGTTTTTCATATACTTGAAAATTTCACAGTTAACAATTTTTATTTAATATTCATTTTAAATGAACATGGAAAAATATTAATAATTACGCAATTATTTTACTTGTTCACAGGTAAAATAAATATTTATTTACATTAACCAATTCTTATTTACCAGGGCTTGGATAGCAGTGGACGGCCAGCGTTTATCCTCTACTTTCGTGTACGATACTACGTAGACACACCTCTACTTCTCAGGTAAAAATCGAATCTTTTTCAGTAAATTTTTTTTCTCAATGTTGAAACTATATTCAAGTCCATTAATTCTTCAAATATTACTACTTGAACCTTTGTAGAAAAAAAGGAACATGCATTAAAAAATATTAAAATTATATGATGATAATATTATTTCATTTAGCGATGAAACGACACGACATCACTACTACCTGCAACTGCGCGACAACGTCGTTCGTCATGGAGGCGGCGTGGAAAGCTGGCAGGGTCAGAAGTCCCAGCATCCGCTGCAGTCGGGCAGCGTTTACGGGCCGCTGCTCAGCCTTGCCGGTCTCGCCCTCCAGGCAGACCTCGGCGATTACACTGAGGAGCGTCACCGGAGGCAGGCCTACTGCAAGCCCTCCGACTATCTTCCCGCCCACGTGAGTATCCGCTTTCTTTAATCGTTGACTGGACAGAGAAAAATTGAGAGTATATTGACTGTATAGAAATTAGTGCTTTGAGAGAAACGAATGATGAATTATTTGGATTATTTGAAACTTGGTATGATTTAATTTAAGTTACGAAAGTTTCCTCAAAAATTACATGGAATATTTATGATTTGTTTACAAGTTTGAACACTTGAGTTTTGGTTATTATCTACTTTATGTATTATTAAATACAAAGCAAATGAATTCAAGAAATAAAATAAACCCTTCAGAATAAAAATATGATAAAAAATATAAATATTTTCAATTAGTTTTGAAATCTTAACGATATCTTCTATTGCAACGTAAAAATTTTGTTAGGTAAAAAATTTTTTTGTCACTTACGTAGAGACTGTTTCAATGTTATTTTTTTTTTTTGTAATACAAAAACAACTATTACGTGAATTCTGATCTTATCATACTAGTAAAACAGTCTCTTTTAAAAATATGATGTTAAAAGACGTATTTAAAATCTTATTCACTCTCACGAAACAGTTATTAATTTTAGTTACATTTTTAAATATTTTAGTAAACATAAAAACTTACTAAAGTATTAATACCTTAACAAGGATCACCTAGAAATTATTTTCGAGAAAGTGAAAGTAGAAAGTAAAAACTTAAAATTAAGCATCGCACAGTGATTGAAGCTTCATTTGTTGCTAAACATTCAATTTAAATGTTATATTTAAATTATGCCTGTATAATAAAATCAGACATTACTTATAATATTTTTTAAGTCTAAAAATGGATTTATGAAATTATAATTGATTGTTTTCGATCGCAATTCAGATTTTATACTTTAAAATAAAATATTACGGAGACGGATATTATTTTTCAATTAGTAGGTGTATATAGGCACCACTTAAATGACTCACAGTATGACGTGATAAAGTGTCTAAAGTTTTGAGGATTCGGACATGAATCATAGAAAAAGAATTTATCGTTAGACCTATTTTTCCTTAAATAACATGACCGTGAAATAGTGTATTCAATTTCGTCATTGACCATGAAGTTAAAGCATCGTTGCAACTCTTCAATAACTTAAAAATTATATCCATAAAAATCTTCTTTTACGTCTTCTCGAATCGTAGCATCATTTCCGTACCTAGAAAATGCATAACTATAAGTACACATTTCTAAGAAATTTTACGTAAGTTGACTAACTGACACCATAAAAATGTGCTATTCAGATGTGCCACGAGGAGAATGCTCTGGCGGTGCTTGCGGCCCAGCACCGCGACAACCGTGGACTGTCGCGCGAGGAGGCCGAGTTGTCATACATCAGGGAGGCGGTGCTCCTGGAGGCGCCGCTCAACGCTCACCTCTACCGATTACGACGAAGCAAGAGCGAGGTCGGTCCTGGCCGCGTGCTACTCGCCATATGTGCCCGAGGTGTCAGGGTCTACGGTGACGAGGAGACTCCTCAGATCTTCACCTGGAACAACATTGGCAAGCTCGGCTTCGACGTTAGTGTTTCATCATTGTTTTAGACATTTTATTAGAAATTGTGTTTATCACAGATAAATGATCTTCACCGAGTTATTTTATCTTTTGCAGCGCAAGAAATTCGAGATTCGCGCGGTCGATCAGCCGGGTAAGCTCACATTGTTCAGTGGGTGTGACGACAAGAGCAAGCTCCTGCTAGCGCTCTGTCGGGACACCCACCAGTTCTTCATGGCCATAGCGCCACGCGTCAGCGAAGCTAAACGCCGAGAAGAAGAGGGTAAATAATTATGCCACTTATAATTTATTTAACTATTTCGTTATTTGTAAAGCTATTATTTTTCGCTTAAATAAAGTATATATTGTACTCTTCTAACAGTCATAAAATGAATTTTCAGAGCGTAAGGTCTTACGCGACTGCTACATGTACCCGGCGCGCTGTAAACTGAGTCTGACGACGCGAGGATCTCGAGCTGATCAGCGCATTTCGTTGATCTCCAGCACCTCGTCCAATACGACATCGGGCATCGTGAGTGATCGAGTTCATAGCGAGGATGAACCGGACGCGGGTCCAGTGTCCAGCGGATCAACAGGTTCTACCGAGGAGTCCCTAGCCAAGGGCTCGAGTGTCATTGCGAGCATTGCGACTACAACGACGACGGTGATCGATGCTAGTGATGGCGAGTCCCCAATACCTCCTCCGGTACGACCCAGTGGTCTTACTTGCTCAAGCCTCCTCTCCGAGGTGGTTGATGGATCCGGAGCTGGAGGGAGTAATGTAGAGCGTGGAACAAATGCCCTCGGTTCACAGTGCAGCAGTACTTGTAGCACCGTGGTGGTCAACGCTGGCTCGGCGTCTGGCGCTACCAGTATAGCTGGATCGACCACCGCAGCGTTGCTTAACGCGGCAGCAGCTGCTTCTGGCAGGAGAAGGACTTCAGCGAGCTCGAGTTTAGAACTTGGTTACTCGCACACGGCTCAAAACTCGGCTCTGTCGGCTGAGGCTATCTACGACAGGTGTAGTAAGCCTGCTAAGTATGCTGGTGAGTAATAAAAGTTTTAAATTTAATGGATATTAATTGCGAGGAATAAAGACAATTATGTGTCTATTACTCTTACTCTATAAGAAATAGAAAGAAAGTACTAAACATTATGCTGTCATTTGATGTATATTACTCCTATTGCACACTAAATGCAGCTTTTAAGAAATATATTAAAATGTAATCTTAATTTTTGATCAAAACATTAAAAAAAAAAATCTTGTTTCAGGCACAGATATTGCGAGCGAGACGAGTGGTGTTTACACTCTGCACAGCAGTGAGATACTAGACGAAACGATGGCCAACGACTCCTCCGTTCAATCGACTACGGATGAAGCTTCGGTTACCTCGGGATTCTATACCATTCATAGTGGCCTACATTCAGATACCAGTGCCTCTTGCTATAGTCAGGGTACAGGTCAAGATGATCAAGAGCCAATCTATAGTCTGTGCCAGACGGAAGTGGTTGATACACCAAAACATACCCAACAGAATATTACCTGTTCCACTGAAACTCTGGACCGCGAGCCCGACGAAGAGGACGACGAAACGAGGTCACGCAGCAACAGTATTCTCAGCGTGGATAGCTTCCGCGGTGACGGTAGCGATCCCACTGGCCAGGGTCCCCGTCTCTCTGCTGACGAACTTTCGGATCTAATAGTGGGCCGCTACCCACCTCGTAAAAGCATCGGCGCTTCCATGGACTCGGATTGCGACTATGTCCGAATGCCTCCACCACCGCCTCCACCAGCTCCTCCTCCACGAAGCGACAGTGAAAGGCAACTTCCACCACCGCCACCATATCCAGGCCTGGTGTCGCAGCAGATGCCGATTCCAGGTCCTCCACCACCGAGCTATACTTGCCCACGCGAACGTTTTGAGATTCCACCGCCTACTCCACCTCGAAACGACGCTATCACCCCTAGGTAAATAATTCTCTATTTCAAACTTGTAATATTATATTATTTAATCAATCTAATCCGACTAATTTATCTGTAGAGAACCGCCGCCTCCTCCTCCGCCTCCTGCAAGAATTCAGCCTCCAACATATCCAGGTGACAAGATGAAACCAACTCCGGTTCACGCACCAGTGGCAGCTCTGGTCGTTGGACCTAATAATTACCTTGACGTGCACGCGTCTCGTACTGGTCCGGTTTTGTTACCTTACCTGACACCGCCCCATCAAGCTCAGCACCAAGTCCAGCAGAGGCAACCACCGCCGCCACCGCCACCACCTCCGTTACCGGCAGGTACCGGAAACGCCACCGCTAATAACGGAGCGACTGCAGGAGCTGCGGGTATGTTGGCGACAGTCTACACAAGTCAGGTAGCTCGAACACAGATTGAACAGTACAAGCAGCAGCTGTACTCCGACGTGGACTACGTGATGTTTCCCCTGAAAGATCCAGCTCTGTCCAAACAAGAGTACATAGATGCCAAACAAGGATCGATACTAGCAGCTATGGCAGCCTATCCACCACCCCCGCCTTATCCTCTGCAAGCTACCAGCAAATCCTCGCTCATGTATAGAAGCACACCTTATTTGCCTTATACAGGCTCCTCGCTCTCCTCTCTTTCCAATAAATATGCTTCGAATCAAAATCTTGCGGGTAGTTTGAGTGACACTAACAGCTCCATCGGTGGAAATTACCTGCTTTATGGTAATGCTAGCAGTCAATATGCAGCAAGCACAAGCTCACTCTACAGTGGTTTGACCTGTTCAAGCGGTGGAGGCGGTAGCCAAAGCTTTAGAAAGGAACGTACGTATGCATCACCGCCACCACCATTACCACCACCAGCGAGCGCCAGACATCATCCTCACACGTTGCAACACGGATTCTCAAGGACAAGGAGTCACGAAAATATACTCAAGAGTTACGATGCGACTTCAGCGTCACTTTCGTCACTGTCGTTGTCACACGGTGCCAGCAAGGTCGGCGTTACTAAACACAGAAGGCTACCGCCGCCACCACCTCCGCCACCTTATGATATTCAGGTATGCTTCACAAATTTCTGACTGTTCACATGCAGTACGTTTATCACGTATAGTTAGATTAATTTTTGGCGCTTTCATTTAATTTTCCGTATAGACACTTTCATCAACTCAATCATCGTGTCTGGTCTCCAACGACGCTAAACCACAGCAACAGCAGCAACAGAAGCAGCAGCCACAACAGCAAAGCCAGCAACAAACTAAGCAGGAAGGAATGTTGGACATCAAAACGCTTCGCGAAAAAAGTCGAAATCTCGATCTACCTCTGATCTCAGCTCTTTGTAATGATCGCTATCTCCTCAAACAGACAAAGGCTTTTGTCATGCCTAAACATCCAACTGAGAGCTCTACTTCATCATCCAGCAAGTCCAGTTCCAGAAATCCAAACAGTAGCAACAGTGGAAGTAGTTCGAATCGATACAAATATCCCGTAAGCGGCCTGTCAACAACTCAGATCTCCAAGCCGCCAAGGAAGACGGCTAACAGTACACACAAGCATCCAACTACGCCAACGACAACTACGACGACATCTGGACTGACAAAGGGCGTTGGTAATGCATATCAAGTAAATAATCCTAGTGTTGCTGCAACCGATAAGAAAAATCTATCCAGAGCATCACACTCGTAGTTCTTGAAGATGAATAAACTTTTTTAAAGAAAATATTAAAGTTGCAATCAATTGATGATAATGTAAAGTTTTTAACTATGTTTGAATGAATTTCTTAAATAATTTGTTTTTTGTTAATTTCATTAGTGTTAAAACGAATATTTAAGAAATAAAAAATCTTCGTTTATTTAAACTTTACAGTATTAAACAAAATTTATCCATATAAAATTTTATACACTTAATACAAAAAATCAATTAAAAATTAGCTCATTTTAAATTTTATTTTAGCAACTTTCATATTTTCTTTTATATGTACTATAGAACACTCGTCCTATCTTATAAAATTAATAGCTTTTAGTCAAGTTCAACACACAATCATTTTGCTGAATAGTAAATCAGCAAGAAAGTAGATCGACTGAACGACAAAATCTACTATGGTTAGAACTGTAGTTGTAATTTGTATCTAATTATTCACTTAATTGTCAATACTAATTATTTTTTTTTTTTTTTATTAATATTTCACTGTGTGGATAGGCACACAACTCTATATTAATAGAGATGTTTCTCAGGTATAAAGAACAAAATTTAATATGTAAATAACAGCCTGAACAAGAGTTTCGTAGTTTTAGTGACGATTATTAAATTTTCGTACGCCTTTTTTTCCTTGTTTTTCATTTTCATGGAGGAAATACTTTTTCCCAAAAGAGAAAAAGCTAAAAATCACTTTTACTCTCATTTCACTAAAATTGTACAACTCTATTTTATCGTGTAAATTCTTGCAACATTGTTCATACTTATTTTTAGAACCGTTGAAGATTTTCTTTAAATATTAGAAGACTGCAAAAAGTTTGTGACGTAGTTTAACAAGTTAATTCAAAATACATCTAATATGAATACATCTAGTATGTTTATGAAGATTTATATTTCTGATCGCTTTTCAATAATCATTATTGCATAAAATTAGTTTCTTTAAAATAATAGCTTCCAAAAGAAAAATGAAGCATGCATTCCAATTTAATGTACAATTGTAATTGTGTACATAACATGTAACTGCATCTGATATTCACTTAACTTTGTTCAATACCGTGCTTCTTCGACTCAGGGTGCCATTTTCTTTCATTACATCTTTTGTCAAGAATGTCGTCACTAACTGGTAAACACAGACAAATAATACTTTAATTTTTTCACTTATCGCCATACTTTATTCACTTGCGTCTCTAGGTTTCTGTTGTATGACAAATTTGTAAGTATTAGTTTTTGAGATAGATACATTTATTGTAAGTTTGATAACATTTCAATCGTAATTTAAAGATTTTGCAATAAGTAGGAATCCTCTGTGTAAACTTGCAAAACATTGCATTGTGAAAAAATTGCGCTTAGAGTATAAGGTTTTAAGTACTAATTTTATTAGTACATCGATATTTTTATACTTTCAATAATAGACGTGTGAAATGCAAGTATTAGTCTCTTTAAATCTTGCAATTACTTGATATCGTTGAAAAGTATAACCTGGTGTGATTTTGTGCTTCGTAAAAAAATTGTTGTTCACATTGTAATAGAATGTTTCTGAATACAGCTGAACATTCAGCTTTAATTATTTTATACTGCAGTGGTAATAAATAATTGTATTGCCAGCTTAAAAAAAAAAAAAAAAATACAAAATCTAAGTAGCTCAAAGTCACATCATGTTCAAGCCTAATGGGCTACAGATACGAGTTATCCTTGTCTAATTCTGTCTTTAATATAACTTAAAATGCAATCACCTTTATAAAAATATCACAGCATTAACTTTCACTGATCACCTTCTTTTGACAAAATCAAAAATTTTACTAATATTTTATCTGCAAAATAAAAAATATAAAAAATACATTCTCAATATTTTCTGTATTTTGCATTTTGGTGTACGGATTTTGTTATTAACCAAAATTGAAAATATTAGATATTAATTTCTTTTTACCAATGGAAAGTTTTTATTAGACAAGAATAGCAGTAATCGATTTTCTTAAACTAGCATTGTTAATTTATTCTCATTGAGTTTAGAAAAGTTTAATTAATCAAGCTAAGTCTTGATTTTATTAGATGCGTACCTTATTTTTGAAGCCGAATCTCTTTTAGAAATCTCACAGTAGATAAAAAATTCACTCTAGGTTTTGCTACTGTTAATTTAATAAATCAGGAAAAGTAAGATGCATATTTATAAATGAAAAGGAGGACGTTAAAAACCGCATTTTTGTAATGAACATCAGAAAACATTTTTAATTTCTATAACGAAATTTAGAAATCATTGGTTTATGACATTCTTTATTAGTATTAATTAAATAAATTGAACAAGATATTTTTTAAAATGAATAAATTTCACGATTTTTTATGTACAGAATAAAAATTAAAGATGTTTTCTCAAGTTAGACGGGTATTTTAAGGAAAAAAGATAGCCATCTTCAGTAAGATTAAATATTCAGGAAATAGTTTGAAACTTATCGTTTAAACGTTATTAGATAGTTCATTTAACGTTATTTTTGTATATAAATGGCGTTTTTTACTACCATTCGGTAATTCATATATTGTAAAGGGATAAAATTAGTTGTTTAAAGAAAATTTACATTCGATTATCGCTATTATAAACCTACAATATATCACAACATTGCATAAAAGGAAAGCAACGAACATGTTTGTATATACACATTGTACACACGCGCGAAAATGCACACACAAACATGTACAACTTCATATGACAGAAAAACGCGCATCACGAAGAAAAAAAATCATCGAAAAATGTACCAGACTGCGTTGCAAGTTATTGTTAAGTTTGTCAAAACTTTAATTAGTAATAATACTGCGTGCGTTATAGAAAAGTTTTCCGTACAAGTAGGAAAGTTTCCCACGACATAACAATAAAAGTATTCTAAAATTTTGTAGAAAAATCTTGCATTTGTGACCAAAAACGTTTAAAATTAAGAAATAACTATTGAAAACTTTTTATATCAAAATCACGAAAATCAGAATATTCCAGTAAGTTTTACTGTATACTGAGAAAATATTTTTTAAACAGTGCTACAACATGTAAAATTTTAATGTATAAAATAAAAATGTTCAAAGTGAAAAGTTTTCAACAAATTTAAAGACATATTTTATAAGTTGCGCTGAAAAATGCTACTTCGATGAAAATTTTTACAAGAAGAATCCGATATATAGTTTTTTCTTCATTTTTGCGCATACCTTGTCATTGTTAAAATATTTACTAATCGATAAAAAAAGAAATGAAAATTAAATATTCCGTCCTTATTATAAGAAAATGTACATGAACGCAACTTAATTCTTAAGTTATAATATTTTATATGGGAAGATTTTTACACAATCGTCTAGCGAATAATACGAGATTTTTTTCCGTTGTACGTACAGTCATACACATACGTATATATGTGTATGTAGATACATATGTATATCGCGTAAAATACTGTAAGTTTATTGTAGTGCGAAAATCTCATGTATGAAATACACAATCATTTCATCTGCAAATAATAAACATACTTTTTATAATTAAAGTGATTTTTTGTAGTATTTATTGTTGCATTTACCCTATAAGATACCAGCGATACATAGTCTATCAGTAGACCTTACTTTCCAAATAAATAAATAATTCATTTTTCAAATTTATTATGCATTAAATTTATAAACTTATTCAAAACACTATTATTTTTTTTAATATCAACAAATGCAATTATAATATTATTAAAATAAGTGAAAAAAATAATCTTACCTACGTGTGCAAATATTTTTATAGAAAATGAAATGAATCCTCAAAAAATAAATGGCAATGGATACTGACGTTTTGTCAAATTGAGCATTATAGGCTTTTGTTAGTCTTGGTGTTGAACTGAATTCTAAAATGATGTGAAGTCCATACGTCGAATTTGATCTAAAATTTCATGAGTTATTTAAAGAAATGTCAGGAGTCATTTAAGATTTTTTGGCCGATATAGTACCGAGATAATGTTATAGACTTTCTATGGTGGTGCTATTCCCTCAAATATACTATTATTTAGTAGTATATCCCTTGACCTGCAACCTCGAACTAAAACTTAGAATACTGGTACGGCAAAAATCCTGTGTTTAATACATTTTCGCGTGAGGAGGGATCATCGTATTAATTCGTATACAGCAAGCATCCGTACAAGTTGGCTAAAAATGGATATAAAAAGAAAATGTTTTATTGTATTATATGTATTTAAGAGTTTTATGCGAGGTGATGATGTATGATGTAAACATAGAAACATTATTTAATCAAACTACTTAATAGTAAAATTGATCACAATAAATACACATACAATGATAATTAAACTGATATCATCTCTTACGTTTGTTGAACGTCACAATTCTTGGATGCTATTTCTGTTGAGTCTACGCAGATGGAAAATTAAAAATACATTTCTACTTTAAATACGCTATAAAATCTAATTCTAGAAATATAAATTGTTAAATAAAATACTGAAACTTGCCATAGAAACTTAATTAAACGACTTATTAAGTTTTTGAAAAATTGAGATTTTATTATTTAAACATGAGCCCGATATCAGAGAAAACAAGTTAAAATTTAACATTTAGCACATTTTTATTTAGACACTAAAACAAAATTATTATTATTAAAGATTTATTATTATATAATCATAGCCATCACTTGAATATATATACGCCTTTTTCTTCCTGCAAACTAGTAAAATATTCGAGTCATTCGAAAAGTTTGGAAACTTTATTTTATTTTTTAGACTTTAGAATTTCCTCAGAAATATTAAAATAAATATTTTAACGTACAATTTAAAGATTGTAGCGCAGTGATTATTGAAAAAAATAGAAATAATACAAGCTATTAAATGATATTAAAATAATAAGTCCGTAAGAAAATTATACTTGACAAAAACCTGTAGCGTAATTAATAGCTTTTTGTAATATTACATTGTATGTCCAAGAAAAAGATATAAAAAGATTTATTATAACTTCGAACTTTATCTCATGCATTTCTTTTGTTTCCTCGAGCCTTACAGCAAGGTATATTCAGATACTATTATTATGGGTAATTACATAAAATTTCTTTTACAGTGTAAAGAAATACAAGCTTAATAATACGTTCAATTTTTTTATAGAATTTAATAATAAATTCGGCTCTCTCGATCGTAAGTAAACATTGTTCGTGCATACATTGTTTTTGCTTACGTAATTACAATCTCTGTACGATTCTTGCTTTAAATCTATATTTGAGTAATTATTTCCAAGCTCACCAACCTTTTGTGCTATTTTTATATGCATATACGTCAATACTGTAATATATTATTATAGATAATTTTACTTTTAATACCTGGACGCACAGCAGTGTTTTAAATAATTACAAGGAACGCTATTTTCTACAGTTGTAATTATTATCACAATTAAAAATAATAAAAACTTTTAAGTGAAATGAATTAATAAAAGCACACGGTAACATGCGGAACTTTTTTTAACTTTTTTAATGTGAAAATCAAATGTGTATAATATAATTAAAAAAACAACTATTTCTGAATAAGAGACAAAGTTTGTAAATATAAACAAATAACAGACAACGCCGTTTAAGTTTCATTTAAACTTTTTATTCTGAGAAACTTGTTAAATTTAGAGAATTTGTCGTTTACTTCGGCTATATTTGCTTTCTCTCGCATGACCTTTTTATTTCGCACACATTGATGCGACGACCTTTCAGCAGAAAAATGTATATTAATTTTAGAATTTCTTACATTGTCATTCAGAATATTTTTGAAATCATATAATATTTGTTAAAACATCAAAATTATCCAAAGTTCTAAAAAATATAACCTCCGATCAGTGTACGTCTCTTCTTGGATTATTGCCTCTACAACCTCCATTTTTTGTACTATATGCGAAGTAGGAAATGTTTTCCTTTATATCAAGTTTTGATATTCAAAGACATAGCTTTGGAAGAACCTTTACAGACGTAAAAATTTTTTCTGGTTATTCATCCTTACCATCCGCATCATTATTAGTAATTCTGGTATAGGCTACTGGGTTTCCTTTGAAATCTCTCTTTTTCTTTTACTTTTCAGTCAAAATAAAAGTTTAATTAAGTAGATCTTTTATTTCGTCAGATCAGT
>JAPYZA010002923.1:0-18108 GCA_030522685.1 Eupelmus azureus | reverse complement strand
AAACGTAAGACTTTATAACGCGCAGCGCGTGGAAACAACGCGCGCGCAATGTGTTTGTTTTTGAGACGTATTAATTGAGATTTTCAATTACTGCATTTGCATAGCGAAAAAGAAACCAGTTGCCGTAGTTGATTGAGTAATGTATATTTTCTGAAAATTGAATAGTACAGTAAGTAGGTATATCGTATTTCTTCTTATAGTTACCTTATTAATACAATATGAAATTATGCAATATGAATCCTTGCTTTGTTACCCAAAATTACAAGGTCCCGTTTTTTGGTATAGTTTTCAATGTTGGTAAAACATTTCTTTGATACATTATGTTTTTTATGAAAAACTAAAACTGAAATACAGCACGAGGTATTCATACAGATTATTGAGAATTTACTGTTCTTCGTTCCCAAAACTCTTAAAAGCAAGCCTCCTCTCCCTCACATCAGCGGTCACATCCGCGCTCAGGACACGCAGCCAGATGTTCCGCAGCCGTCCAAGCCAAGGATAAGCAGAGCCCAAGCCCAACTATTAAGTATAGAGCTATAACTCCGGGGGTCTCTTGTATATATATATATATATATATCAGGGTCGCCTCATCTTTTCCTTGCCGAGGAGTAGACGAAGACACAAAACGACTGGATGTATATTAGAGCGCGGCGGGTGGCTCAGCGTACGACTCGTCTACGTGTCCGAGAGAAAGACCGGAATCAGGCATATTGGGTTTCGCCGGCAGTTTGCTTACCTACTATATAGCGGACTGCCTGTCTACCTACATGTAAGTACAGCATCTCGGAAAAGCCGCTTTACCTACTATACATGAAGCGGGTTCCAGTGGGTCTGCGCGAGCGTATGGTTAGTTATTTATGACCTTACTGCCGGGAGTAGAGAATTTTCGATGCACCGGAAATTCAGCGGATTTGTTGTAGTTTTGATTTATTGCTGGGTCTTCAAATCGGCTTGTTAGCTCTGGGTGTATTGGGAGAAAGTCGCAGGTAATTCGTTCAGGAGGAAAAGTGACATTGTGGGACTCTTGTTCGCTCTCTCGGTAAGTTTAGAAATAATGTGAACAAATATTTTGCTGGATAAATGACAGACGTAATGACTATTATTACGAAAATTATTTATATAAATTTGTGAACAACAAATTTAAGATAATTTATAATACAAATCAAAGCAATAAAAATTCAATCAAAAACAACGCTTCAAACCACCCGCCGCACGGGCACGGCCGCAAGCAAGAAGCAGCCAGCGCCAACATCCCGAAAAATCCCCTACAATCACCCAAAACTCCCTAGAAACCAAGCTACCCAGCATCGCGGTCGTCTGCTAAACCCTCTAATCCACCCAGCCGCACTAACCTATACACAGCCGCACTCATCCGCACAACACACATCCAGCTCCTCTCCCACTCCGATCTCTCCCTCTGTCAAAGGCAGCGCTTGACTTGCGCTCCATTCACGCTTTTTTCTCTCCTCTATACTCAATAACACGCCGTCTCGCGCATGATCACAGCGCGCGGGCCGCGCAAAAGTCGGCGCATCCCCCGAAAGTCTGTCCAATTAAAAATGGAAGTGCGCGGCAGGAGCGGGCATTCTTGAGACGTATCCGCGGGGGGCCTCGGCGGAAGGAAGAACGGAAGGAGGAAGTAGAGAGAGAAAAAACGTGGCAGCCAACGCGTGCACATGTATATATATATACATGACACAAGATGTGACGTGCCGACGCGTTAAAGATTCGAGGATTCAACTCTCGCACACAAACGGCTTCGCCCCCCCCCCCTGCGTGTAGCTGAAGCGCACGCGGATGCGACTGGCGCCTCGATGTCCTTCGCATCGCCGCCCCCCTCGGCGACCTAGGATTTATGGAAACATCGAGGGGCTGGACTTGAGCTGGAGTTTTGGCAGTTGTAAGTTGGCTTTCTAGATGAGAGAGTAGACGCAGATCTGCCGTTTGCGGATTCGACTGGCTGAGCTGGACAATCGACTTTTTGTATGTTTGTTTGTTTTTTAAGATCCTTTTTGTTAGGTGGGTTGGGTGTCTGGGATTTTTCTTTTTTTATTGTTTTTGACGATGTTTTCGTGGCGGTGTGCGTGCCTATCGATTGCCTGTTTTGTCAGATGGCGTGGAGATTTGGCGCGGGGGTGTCGGGGGATTTCGAGTTTGCTCCGATTTGCGTGCGTGCTGGTTCGATTGTTGTTGTTGTTGACACATGAGGGTGGTTATTTCATCGTGTTTGTTTTTTGGTTTGTTCTCGAGAAGTGTATTGTTTTTGTTTACAGTGTTGTTTGTCTACTTTCCATTCATTATTTTGGGGGATTTTAAATGTTTTTAACAAGTGCTGCTTATTTTATTTGCTCATAGAATATTCGTAACTTTGATTTTATAAAGTGGGCATGTATTATTTAAGAGAAAAATGTAATTTTGTTCTGAATATTTTTGCATTCAACATTTTCTTTTTTCTCTTAAAATTTTATTAAATTAATGTAACTTTGAATCCAGGTGAAATTCCTTGAAGGAAGGGACAGAATATTGTTATGTTCTACCGAAAGAGATGCCATCAGAAGTAGGTGCCGAAGACATGGTGTCTAAAGAGGATGACGGAACTGTTGGAGAATCTCAAACAGAGACCGAGTTCACCTCGTTGGATAACACCAGGCAGGAGGAAAGTAACAACTGTTTGGGGGACACTGAAAATGAAGATACCACCATAAGGAATGATAATTATGCTTACAATAATGCAGCTGACGCAAGAAATTTAGATAATGCTTTGCTCTCTTTAAGTCGAGAAGCTGTCATCATGGAAAATGAAACTAGTAGTCGTGATTGTGAAACTGAAACGATTACAATTATGGAGAATGATGTGGAGAATAATTTGACTGAGCCACTAAGGTGTGAAGCTGAAACTCAAAGCAGTTCAAATGACATTGATATGTCTGGTGCAGTTAGTTCATCAAGCACTATTGACAATACTACACAAACTTCTTTACAGGATACTCAACCTAACAATGTTTCTCAAAAAAGTGAAACTTCCAGAAAAAATTTTACAAGATATCTTGAAAGTAATGTAAATAATTCTGATAGTTCCCAATCTACTTCTGGGTGTTCATTAGACAGTACAAACAGGTCTAATGAGGATGATGAAAGAAACGATCAAAATTGCGATTCCATTGATGGTGCAGTTTCTTTACCATTGCAAATTCCTGTGATAGATTCTTCGTCTGGTGAAGGATCTGCAGCTTGTGATAATGATGTTGTTTTGGTTAATCGAAATAAACCATTTAAGTTGCCAAGTTTGGTTAATCTTTATGAAGCAGCTGAAGCTCAAAGAGCTGAGCTTGAAGATCGCGATGCTCTTACAGCAATAACGTCTGAGCACATTGATCCTGGAGTGTTTATGGCTTCTGAAAGCAGTAATTCTGATCCCGAGTGTCAGCAAATTTCTGATCCACAAAGACACGTGAGAATGGTAAATATTTCAGACATAATTTTATTCACTCTTTGTGGTACGAAATAAAATTTAACATTGAATAATTATTTTACAGAAAGCAATAGGTTCGATATTAAGAAATACAAATAATAGACCTGGCGAAGGAGCTGAATATTATCAGTTATGGCGCAGCACTGGTGGTGACTCGTCTTCAGATTCCGTTTACGATTCTCTTTATCCAAATCCTCCTCCACTACCACCACGTGCGGTGCATAAGCCGCTTCACAGAACACACGCTATGTCGCCTGTACCGTCGATAAAATTGCTAAGAAGGCAAGCTCAAAGAATGTCAAATCCTCAACGTCCAGAAGATTGTTTTGGATTTGAAATAGTCGATGTCGATGAAGCATCAAATTTAAAGGTATTTATTTATTTATTTATTTATTTATTTTCCAGTAAAGGTATAAAGATTTTCTGCCACAGTGTGGCATTTTACTCATATTTCAAAACTTCTAATGCTATTTCACATTTAATGCATCAAAAAATATTGTTCCATACATTTGCAAATATCGATTCTGGATTCAAGCAATTATCGTCCTTTCCTGCGAGCGACAAATTATCTTTCTTTGGTGCGAGAAAAATCGCATTTTTGATTCCGAAATTTACAATCACTTTTTGTGATATTTTAGTTAATAATTCATTTATAAAAAATAATCATTTATATCATTAAAAATTCTAACATGAAATGATTCACAAGAGAATTAAGTAAAAATTTATTTGCACTATGACTTTTCTTCATTTCAAAAGAGCTGACTTAATCGCGTTACGTTGTCGCACACATCATCGGATGTTCTTCGACCTGACTCACCTTCCACTGAAATCACTTTCATAAATATACATCAAAAGCTTGCAAATCTAAAAATTTTATTCTTGTTAAGGATTCTTTTTGTAGGTCAAAGTTGTATTTTAAATCTACGTCTATAATTTACTTTGGGTCAACATACATTATTTATTTTTCATTATTTTTTTCTTTTCTCTTTTTCTTTCATTACACGTTGTTAACTTGATGAAATGTAAAAATAAAAATTAATAATACAATAGGTAGAGGGTTGTAAGAGCACACAGCTTTTCGATATTTTATTTTAAAAAATGTTTCAAGCATAATATCAAATTATGCTTGATCAAAAAATACGTTATGCAGGCGCGAACGGCGGTGACGAAGAGCATAGCGTTGATGAGCTCACCACGAGCGCACCGTCAGCTGACGAGGCCCGATGCAGGAGTCGCTGCCTCATCTTCTACGGCTGGTGCGAGTAGTAGCAGCCAGTCTGAGTGTCCCCCCACACCAACGCACCGGCCTAAGCCCTTGCGACCTTTACCCGTTTGTCCGACTAGCGGCTCTGCGCTTAATGCTGCTTCCGAAGAGCCTTTGCCTGCTTGTAAGAAAAATAAAATTTTTTAATTTTTTCTAGTAGCAGTGTTAACAAAAATGAATTATTTAAAACAAACTTACTGTTTTCTTTTAGCTTGGGAAGCACGAATAGATAGCCATGGTCGCGTTTTTTACATCGATCACATAAATCGCACAACTACATGGCAACGTCCAGGTGAGAAAATTGAATGGGGACTTTTGTAACACATTAAAAATTCTTAAACAATTATTTAAATTATTGTCAAATCAAAATTTACAATTTTGTTTCTGCACTTTAGGCTCATCCACGCGCAATGCTGGCTGCGACTTGCGTCTGCAACAGCTAGACCGGCGCTACCAGAGTGTGCGACGCACAATTTCGCGGCCAGACAACATCGACCGCGAACCCACTGTTTCGTCGAGTTCGAGCTCCTCGCGCTCCGACTCGCAGCAGTCGCAATCCCAACAGTCACATCCGGAACGTGGCCTGTCAGAACAGTTCGATATAACGACGACACCAGCGGTGCAGTTCCTCACTAGGTCCGACTTCTTTAGCGTACTCCATACAAACATCGAAGCGATGGAGCTCTATAATAGGAATACAAGCTTGAAGTATATGATCAGTAAGATAAGGAGAGAGCCCAGAGTTTTTCCGAGGTACGAGCACAATAGGGACCTCGTTGCGCTTATAAATTTGTTTGCTGATCAAACCAAGGACCTACCTACTGGATATGAATCGAAGCTCGACAGAACTGGGAAGGTTTGTATAAATTATTATTAAAATGTCTTTATTTATTATTGCTTTACTAAGTTATTAATAAAAGTATAAATTCTTGTTGCTTTTGAATTAAAAAACAAAAAAATTATAAAACTAAAAAAAGTAAAGCCGAAAAAATGACAAATATGGCGAATGATTATTATAATGTATATTCTTTTTTAGCGCTTCTTCATCAATCACGCACGCAAAGCGACGTCGTTCATTGATCCACGTCTACCGACCGAAGCAGTTCATCCGCGCACATTGCTGGATGATGCACCAGTACCACCACCACGACCTCAACAGCCGACGACGGCAAGCGCACCTGACATACCGGTTGCTTATAATGACAAAGTTGTCGCTTTTCTGCGACAGCCCAACATAATGGACATTCTGAAAGAGCGGCACGCTGGTCTGGGTCAAAACGTCGCGCTCAGGGAAAAGGTGAATGCGGTACGCGTTGAAGGCAGCGCAGCACTTCAGCGGCTAGGACATGACGTGCCTCTTGCTTTGCTTCTCAGGTTTGTGTTTAAAAAGTTTTCAGAACTAATTTCAATGAATGTTTTAAAACATTTTTGATTACATAATAATCATTTCTTTTATATTTCTTTTTTATAGTTTGTTTGAGCAAGAAATCATGTCTTATATTCCTGGTAATGTTGGGAGGTCACCATTAAATAGTCCACATGCATCGCCAGGATTAGCAAGAGCATCTGTCAGAGCGCCTGCTCCTTATAGGAGAGATTTCGAAGCGAAATTAAGAACATTTTATAGAAAACTCGAGAGCAAGGGTTACGGCCAAGGACCTGGAAAATTAAAGTACGATAAATCTATTTTTCTTTCAACTTTTAAAAATTTCACGACTTACGTATATTTTTTTATCTTAAAATTTAGGCTGCACATCCGACGAGAACACCTACTGGAAGACGCCTTTACGCACATAATGGCAGTCTCGAAAAAAGATTTGCAAAAAGGCAAACTAGTTGTGATATTTGATCGGGAGGAAGGCCTCGACTATGGCGGACCTTCACGAGAGTTTTTCTTTCATTTGTCACGCGAACTCTTTAACCCTTATTATGGTCTCTTTGAGTACTCGGCCAACGACACTTATACCGTCCAGGTTTCACCCATGTCCGCCTTTGTTGACAATTATCACGACTGGTTCCGATTTTCGGGACGCGTTCTCGGACTTGCCCTCGTGCATCAGTACCTACTGGATGCGTTTTTCACGCGTCCCTTTTACAAGGCCTTATTGCGCATTCCCGCGAGTCTCAGCGATCTTGAGAGTCTGGATCAGGAATTTCATCAGAGTTTAATGTGGATCAAAGAGAAGGATATCAGTATAGAACCTCTTGAGCTCACCTTTTCTGTTACCGAGGAATTATTAGGTAAAAATTATTATTTTATATACTTAATATAGTTAAAAAATAAATTCATTAACTTACTGTCATATTTTGCAGGGCGAGTTGCTGAGCGCGACCTGAAGCCCGGCGGTCGCAATATCGCAGTGACAGAGAAGAACAAAAAGGAATATTTAGAGCGTATTCTTCGCTGGCGTCTTGAGCGCGGCGTTGCTGAACAGACAGAGTCTTTGGTTCGCGGTTTTTACGAAGTAGTCGATCCGCGCTTAGTTTCGGTGTTCGATGCACGCGAACTCGAGCTCGTGATAGCAGGGGCCGCAGAAATCGACTTAAACGATTGGCGCGCGCACACCGAGTATCGCAGTGGTTATCATGACGCACATCCGGTAATCGAGTGGTTTTGGAGTAGCATTAGCCGTTTTACCAACGAACAGAGGCTCAGGCTACTGCAGTTCGTTACCGGTACCTCCAGCATACCGTACGAAGGGTTTGCGGCACTAAGGGGTTCGACCGGACCACGCAAATTCTGCATCGAGAAGTGGGGAAGGCCAAATAGCTTACCTAGGTACGATATTTGTTGTACGATTATTTTTTAAAATCGATTTTCTCATAATTAGTTATAGACAATTTATGTTATGGTTATAATTAATCTAAATTCATAAAATATTGTTTTTTTTTTCACAGAGCGCATACGTGCTTCAATCGACTGGATCTACCTCCTTATCCAACGCCCGAAATTCTTTATGAAAAACTACTTTTGGCGGTTGAAGAAACAAGTACATTTGGCATTGAGTAAGCTGCAATAGTCGCCGAAAGATTATTTGGTGAACTAACGATTTTAAGAATAATCAAAATTCACGTATACAATAAGAAGTTAAAATTCTTCTCTAGTATCGTGTGATAAGTCGAACTGTGACAAAGGGTAACTGCTTTCATTTGTTTCTTCGCTCATTAATATACAAATCGTGTTGCTCGATAAAAAAATTGGTTTAAAGATCGCTTAGACGTGTACGCATAAAATAATCAAAACGTCCCTTTAGTGCGAATAATATAAATTTTTAATAATCGGCGCAGTTTATATGTTATTTTAATCTTAATATTGTAAATTCCAAAATGCCTTCACAGAATTTGAAAAAAAACATGTTCTGACTGTTACACTGCCTTTGTTTACCAGAGAAGAAAACTAACAACGATAACGAAATACAAAAGAAAAATATAGAAAATTTATAAAATAAAAGTTTGCAGGAGTTGATATTTGATTAAAAAATCAAGATTGAAATAATTCAATGGTGAAAAGCTGAGAAATGTTGCTCAGAAGATTAAGAATATAGGCTCAGGGAATTATAGTAAATTGTACTAATTTTGGCGCACGTAATTATGTACGTAAACTTATACATTCAGTCCTCAAAACTAGTCATCTAGTAAATAACGAATATCTATGATCTAATATATTATTGTACATATGAATGATTGAACTAAAAATGCACATTTTCAAAAGTACAAGTCGTAAGACGTTTTTACTTTTAACAATTGCTATATTTACCAAGAGTGACTATCAGTGGCAATGTTATTTTTTATTATTGAAAGTTTTATTAATTTTATGTATTACTAAGGTCATGTAAGACTGATTTATGTTTAAAACTTATTTTACTTATAATATAATGTGTGAATAGTTGATAAATGAAATTATAAATTAAATATATATAAGAGCATATATATTTATTAAAATTCAAATAAATGATCTACCTTTTAATAATATAACTTATAAATAAGTTAGATATTTATAAAATAATCATTTAAGTGGCAATTAATACCAAATTAATCTTATATTTAATAAAGACAAAAAAAAAAACGTGTGAAGAACTAATAAGAGAACATGTAAAATTTAATTTTGCTGTATGCAAAATTAATGTCAATACAATTAATATGCTAATGTGTGTAACCAAATATGAAAATTGTCATTTTTGTACAATCATTCATATTTTCTCTATTGTGCGTATTTATGCACTTGTTATTTATAATAGTTAAAATAATACATTATTCCAGTTAATGTATAACGATGTGAGAAGTCGCCTCTTTTTCTTGTTATGAAAAAAAAAAAAAATAAATGATTCCTTTTGTTATATTATTGGATACATCCTTACTGTTATTTCAATTTATTCTTAATTTATTCCTAATTTTTTTCAATTAATTTTTAACAATCTCAGTAATTATCTATTTTAGATTAATGAAATATCAATTAAAATATTTTGTAAATTTTTATAGATTTTTCTTTGCCTGGGGTTTACAAATTATTTTCAAATAATCAACTTTTTATAAATTTTCTAAAATTTACTACTTAATTTGAAGTTACTTACATAAGTTAAAAGCAATCAACAAATTATTTAAAAATTTTCACATAATTAAATAAAAAAAAAAAAAATTATTCAAACCTTAGAATAAACAAATAGCCAAAAATGTCCGTAAAAATAATCAATCAAAAATTCCCAGGCCCATCCCACTCGTAATTAATAATCGCCGGCGCAGAATCCCGGCAAATCCCTATTACCCACTATGCAACTGCATTTTTCAGCGTCTCTCGAGCCTCTCATAACCATACATCTAAAGCCACAGGCGCTCGCTCTTCCGTGGATCAGCCCACACGTACACATCCATATAGCCGTGTTCCAGATCCTCCATATACACCATCGCAGAGGCGCTGCACTGGCAGTATACACGTCTATATCTCGCATATCATCATCACGCCGCCGCGCGCGCGAGAGAGACAGTGTGTGGGATCTATCGTGTCCGTGCCCTGCGCGAGTTGCGTGTTTGACAGGTCATCATCGTCGTCGAGTAAGTGGCCCCCGCAATCGAAAAATCCGGAACAATCAGTTTTCATATTATCGTTGCTTCTGTACTATATGCACAGGGTAGTAGACAGGATCGCTGCAATTGTGGGCTTGTGGGTGAGAGAAGAGCGAGGAGAGGCTATGCCGGCGACGCCCATTCATCTCGTTGCGAATTAGTCAGAGAGCCGCCGACGCCGACGCTAGAGGAGTGCAGAGCCTGCAGTCGTCCGAGGAGTCGTCCAGAGGTTCCAGCTGAATAATCGCCCCGGGAGCAGGATGGACAGCAAGGGCAGGAAAGTCATCGTCTGCGACAACGGGACGGGGGTGAGGTTATGTTGGCAGCTCGCTCGAGCGCCGCTCGTCTATATATTCTTTCTCGCTTTCTGTGCGCTCCTTTTTTCGCTTGCCGAGCGAGGATGTGACTCATGTTGCGATAGCCGAGCCTGGAACTGGCTGGCTTTGTTTTAAGAGCGTTGCTGTTGATGATGTTTTTTAAGTTTCAGCTTTATTATTCTTATTTCGCTGTAGTTTGAAGATGGAGAAATGAGGGGTACTCATTGTTTGAGTGCTCGTTAGGTTTTGCAGTTGGAATATGTATTGCATGCACTCGGGGATAACAAATGAGATTCTTATGATTAGTCGTTTCAATATGTTATCGGTAGATAAAATTCAGGAGTTTAGTTAGCTACCGATATGTAATTCTTACAGCTTTATTATATTCATTATTTGAATATTTAAGCACAAGAACTGAAATGTAAGGTATCGCAAGAAAACAGAAAATATAAATTCATAGAAAGAGATCACAACAAAAATCAAATGACACAAAGCTAAAAGAAATCAATTATATAAAATCATTCATTATATGATAAATTATATGAAATTTTTAAAACTAATTTCATTAAATTATTTCATAATATTATAGTGAGAAAATAGATTTATTATCCATAACAAATTTATATTACTTGTTACATTTATTCTAAAATATAAACTGTTTAAAAGCATAATATGTAATATGTAATTTGTCTAAATTATCAATTTTCATAAATTCATTTGGAAATTGGTGGTAAATAATTGATCGTCAACGAACCAAGTTGTTGCTAGTTGTTTAAATTTATTGTCTACGTTTCGGAGAATTGACAACCTCCCTTATCAAGACTTTATAAATTCAAATTCATAAATTCAAATTCAAATTTATTTTATACAAGTAAAGTACAAAACCTTCTTATTTAAGTTACATTTATTAATAAAGATACTTTCAGTTTAATTTTAAACTTAAATAGAACCGTAATTTTCTTTTTCTATTTTTAAAAACATCAAAAGCAAGAAAATGTTTACTTCAATATGGTGCTGAATTTTTTGTTTAATACTAGTTAAATGCTTTATAAATTCCAAATCTAAAAGGTAGTAATATTACGTTTTTTTCTTCAGTTTGTTAAATGCGGTTATGCAGGGGCCAACTTTCCAGCACACATATTTCCATCGATAGTAGGACGACCCATCATCCGAGCTGCCAACAAGATTGGAGACATCGATGTCAAGGTGAGAAATCATGATATTTAAAAAGTAGACCGATGAATGAAAGGAAAAATATCCTTCATGACTCGTTACGCTAAAAGACCATGTTTGAAAAAGCAAGAATCTCGGAATATTATCCGGGGTCTGAGCGATACGCTCGAAGCGATCTAATTACGGTTTTCTATGTATTTTCAGCAAGAACTTTCTGTCCGTGTAAGTCGATTTCTGGAGTCACTCGCGGCGTCACGCACTGATCAGAACTCGGTTATTCAAATATCATAGCGATGCACCCTCGCACGCTTGCAAGTTAGAAAAAAAGAGAGTGAGATAACGATCTGTCAAAAGTTTCCCCTTTTCCTTCGTGGCGTTACGATATTAAAATAAAGCTAGTTTACTCTCGAGCGTTTAGTGCATATAATAAGCCAAAAAAGCCTCGATTCGCGAGGAGAAACTAACACAACCCTTTTGAGCGAATAATACCGCCAGATATTCCCTGTAAGTTTTCTTTTTGAGCGTGCCTAATAGTAATAATGATTTTTGTATGTTGCGTGCTTGCCTTTGCCTCTGCTAGGATGTGCTTGAGATGCCTGTAAGTCTAAAACGCACTTCTTGTCATTGATAGTAGATTTTCAATAATAATTACATTTACATTTGAATTACTTTAAAAATCGATTAGTTTAAATATAGATGGTTGTTCTTCAGTGTTTATGTTGTGATATTAAATAATAGAGTCGTTGTACTCTTTACTTTATTGTGAGCGAGATAATCGTCCCGCAATTTTTGCTGCAGGACCTTATGGTTGGGGAGGAAGCCAGTAAATTACGATCTATGTTGGAAATCAGTTATCCAATGCAAAATGGTATTGTTAGGTATGATCATTAGTTTCAATTACATTAAAAATATTAAATTTTTCGTAAAAAATAACTTAACTACTCATATAATAAACTCAATTTTTAGGAACTGGGATGATATGTGCCATGTGTGGGACTATACCTTTGGTCCAGAAAAGATGAACATCAATCCAAGAGAATGTAAAATCTTGTTGACAGAACCTCCAATGAATCCAATAACAAATAGAGAAAAAATGATTGAAGTATGTAAACAAAAAAGTCTGAAACGATCTATGCTTTTCTAACAAACGCAGGAATAATACTAACTTTTCCTTAAAAGTTTAATATCTACATTGAAACTTTAGATTTAGCAATAATTTTTTTTTTTTTTTAAATTACAGGTGATGTTTGAGAAGTATCAATTTGCTGGGACGTATATTGCAATTCAGGCTGTACTAACGTTGTATGCCCAAGGCTTAATCAGTGGCGTCGTCGTTGACTCTGGAGATGGTGTAACTCACATATGCCCGGTGTACGAAGAGTACGCGCTTCCACATCTTACTCGAAGGCTGGATATTGCCGGGCGAGATATAACCATGTACCTCATTAAGCTGTTACTTCAGCGTGGTTACGCTTTCAATCATTCCGCAGATTTCGAGACTGTTAGAATGATAAAAGAAAAACTGTGTTATATTGGTTACGATATTGAAACGGAAGAAAAACTAGCTCTCGAAACGACTGTTCTTGTAGAATCGTATACAGTAAGTATCTCAAAAAGCATTGCCTATATTCAATAATAAAACGAAAATTTAATTCAATAAGAACTTATTTTCAAAATTTTTAAAATTTGTTTTATTTTTTAGCTGCCTGATGGTCGAGTAATAAAGGTTGGAGGTGAAAGGTTTGCCGCTCCCGAAGCTTTATTCCAGCCCCACCTCATCAATGTCGAAGCTCAGGGTATTGCTGAACTTGTGTTCAATACGATCCAGACGGCTGATATCGATATGCGTAGTGAACTCTACAAGCACATCGTACTTAGTGGCGGTAGTACCATGTACCCCGGACTGCCCTCAAGGCTCGAGCGAGAGATCAAACAGTTATATTTGCAACGAGTATTAAAGAATGACATTACGAAATTAAATGTAAGTTAGAAAAATATATCGTATTAACAGATCTGATCTTTGTTTGTGTTTAGTAAATGCCGTCAAAACTAAATGTTTAAATCATAAAGAGCATTGGAAGTATCTTATATCATAAGTAGTAATAGGAAAGCATAAGTATGTTAAGTAGTGAGTAATTCCACAAAAATCTCCAGTGCTTTTTTAAAATAACAATTTGAAAAAAAAATGCCTTGTTAGTTCTATATGAAAGTATTTGAAACACATTTTTCAGTGATGAGTTTTCTCAAAAAGAACATTGAGTACCTTTTTCAAGCACCAAATACAAAAATAAATGTACTTCAAGTACATTTATACCTACTTTTATAATACAAGTTAAACGTATACTTCTAATTTCAGAAAAAAAAAAAAAAAATACGATGTTCCCATCACTGGTTGGAATATATTGTGATTTAAAATTGAGCGCTAGATTAGGAAAACTTTTTACAAGCAATTTATTATAATAAATACTTGTCCATAAGAATATTTCAAATTTCTTAAAATACTTTGATTAGCATGGTAATTTGAAAATAATTAAATATAGTTAAAAATAATTTTTTCCTTTATAGAAATTCAAAATTAAGATTGAAGATTCGCCGAGGAGAAAAGATATGGTATTCATCGGAGGTGCAGTTTTGGCGGAGATCACCAAAGACCGCGACAACGTGTGGATCCTGCGTGAGGAGTATGAAGAGAAGGGACTGAATGTAATGAAGAAATTAGGGTCGCCTTATGCCTGAGAATAGCCGTCCTAATCTTTTTCAAGAAACGCATTTACTAGTACCTAGGAGAATAAAAACGCCTTCGCTTACTTGCAAGAGGCGAAGGAAAAATAGGTGCAAATAATGAGCGTGCGCCAGGAAGCGTTGAGGACAGTTATTAATACAAAAGCGCTCAAAGTACAGTTTTTAAGAGAATTACTTTTTTGTTATTCCAACGTTGGTGTTAAGCACCAATACGATGTTTACATCGATTGAAGTGTGTATGAGGAGATGCTTTCACATCTCTAACGAATTTCTTCGATGTATACTTTTGTAAATATTAACTCTTTTATTAAAAAAACATCTGAAGTTACATGAAATTGCTAATTTTTCTTGTTATTGTAAAAACAACAAAATTTTTTGCTACAAAAGGCAAAAATTAAAAAATTGATTTTATTTTTACAAATGAAATAAATCAATATACTTTAAAAAAGGTAAAATACTAGTATCATTTTCAGTATATATGTATACTTCTATAATTTTGATGATTTAATTAAATATACATTTTGTTTCATTTTAAAAATTAATTTTTAAATACTGTTTGAATATAGATGAGTAATAAGTATAATACATTTTTAAATTTTTAATTCAACAACTGTTCTAAGTTTGCAGCCAGAAATTGCTTCACTACGCCTCGGAAAAATATATGACAACCAGTAAACAATCTACAGATATACATCCTAAAATATTCCCGATTGAAAATCTATATACTTCCAATCATTCAACTAAGAAACCATTTGCGCAATGCCTATCTCTCTGAATAGAACTGAAAATATGCTACTTAGAATAGTCATTAAAGCTCACGCTCGGTATTAGTATACGCAGGTGCTGGTCACCATGAATTAGAATATAAAAATTTTACTGTAAAGGCCAAATTAGATAAATCGTTTTTTAAAAGATCATTATTTATTTATCATTTATACAGTAACAAAAATAACACTAATAATTTATAAATTTAACAGAAGTTTGGAATTCATGAATTTTTAAAAAAAGTAACATCATTCTTTTTTGAAAGATCTCAGCATTCAAACTCTGCGAACCAAAATGCATAAGAACGAATATACTATTTATCCACGGACACCGCTGGGTCTACGAGGAGGTGTCCATCAGCGCCTCGACAGCCATCTTGAGAACCAAGTGCGGCAATTAAGGTATAGCGCGGTGAGTGAGCGCACTGGTGTCCGTCCGAAATTTTCCGAAAAATTAGTCGTGGCTTTATCACGGGCGATGACGATGATCGTCTTGACGTTATCGATGAAAATGCGCGCCAGACGACAGACGTGATCGATTGCTCTGCGGTGGAAGTTTTGCCAGCAGTGTTCTCATCTTCGCCGGGATGTCGCGAATTCGCGGCGCTGAAGCCGATAGGCCGTAAGAGACACTTTTGAATTTTTCGTTTCTGCTTGCGAGAAATTATTTCGTTAACAAAACAAGTGGTGTAATGTTGAAAAATAAAATCTGCAGTGAGTAGAAAATCGTTCGAAGATTAGTACAAACTACAAAGTTTACAAAAAATTGCGAAAGTACGATTACGTAAATTTATAGTAAAACTAGTGTGGTGCTTTGTGAGCCCTTAATCCTATCCGAGTTATATCGAGATGACCGTAACTCATCTATTAGGAATTCGGGCTGACAGCATTTTTTGTGCTATTTCGCAAGGAGCGTGAATCGTCGCGTGTTTTCTTAGCACAGCAGAAGCTTTTTATCGTCGGCGATAGGCGCACATTGAGTCCGCAAAGTGCAGTCAGCTGATCGATATATTGCAGCGGCTGCTCCGAAATGTAAATACGCACGTGTTCGGACGCTGCAATAATGTGTCATGCATCTATTTATTTTTGTTACACTCGGTAAAGTGGACCGGACGTTCGAAATTAGAGATGTTGGAATGGGTTTTTTTTATTTACTTGACTTTTATTGTTCGGAGAAGGTAATTAACGTCGCAAGCTCCTCGAGGCCACTTAACGCGGGAATGTGTAGGTCTTCTCGCAGTCTAATTGAAATCGGTGCGGTAGAAGGTTGGCGGATTCGCTATTTTAGATTTGATTAGATTTTTAGGACGACGTTTTGTTAAAGTGAGTTCTAATATTGAAGATGAGCAAATTTTAAGACTTTTTCATTATTATAGTACTATTATATATATATATGTATAAATATGTCGTATTAAATTTGGATGCGCAAAAATATATTTTATAATTTATCAATCACTGAGAATGACGTGTTTATGTATAGGTATGAAGGTAGCACTTACCTGTCCGTGAGTGCAAGTAGATCAATGACACGTACAGTCAGACAAAAACTTCTGTATACTCTGACAATGGTAATTTGTAAATGTTTTAACAAGCCCACCACTCAGGATACGAGAACGCGCGATTTTAAAAAAATTTTAACATCATAAAACAGCATCACGTCTTAAAAGTTGGGTGAATCTAGAGTTCAGTCCGCGGGGAACCACATTATTTTTCAGGCCAGGCGTGGAATTCGTGTTCGCAGCCATCTCCGGCGTCGGGGCCGGCTGCTTCACCAACCCCGTCGACGTCGTCAAGATCCGGCTGCAGCTGCAGGGCGAACTGGAGGCACGGGGCACCTATCAGAAGGTCTACCGCAACACTTTTCACGCGGCCTACCAGATAGCCAGGCACGAGGGCGTCTTCGCCCTGCAATCGGGAATCGTGCCCGCGCTCTGCTTCCAGGTCTTTCTCAACGGCACCAGGCTGGGCTCGTATCACTGTGCCAAAAGGTACGGCGTTATACTCAACGACAAGGGAGAGACGAGCATCGTCAAGACTGCACTCGTGTCCGGCTTTGCCGGCATTACCGGCGCCATCGTCGGCAGTCCCTTTTATCTGGTGAGAAATGTTATTACGTATTGTTTATAACAAATATAATTTTGCCGATTGCGAATGTATATTTACCTTTGCTTTAGTTAAAATTTTGCTAAACATTTTCTTTAAGAATGATTGGTTAATCTTCAGAATTTTTTTGCAGATAAAGACCCAGCTACAGTCTCAATCGGCTAAGAGCATAGCAGTTGGTTTTCAGCACCATCATTCGGGCACAGTAGACGCGTTTCGGCATATTTGGAGGGAAGGCGGTTTCTTCGGTCTCTATCGAGGCTGGTATGCCAATCTGCCTAAGACATTTGTCGGCTCGGCCACTCAACTCACAGTCTTTGGTCTAGTCACCGATTGGCTTAGGCCGTTGGAGGTTCGTAATACCAAGTTTTACTTATTAATTTATCTCTATATAATTCTGAGATTTTTTATTGAAACTCTGACTTTATTATTTTTCTTTTTAGGCGTTCCACAATAGGCCATTATTTTTAACTTTTGTGGGGTCGCTCATCAGTGGGTGCTGTTTGGCTGTTGTAATGCAGCCATTTGATGTTATATCCACGAGGCTTTATAATCAAGGTAAACAAAAAAATCTAATTTTAAATGTTTGATAGATGTAAAAGGAAAAGGCATGTATTATAATGGTTTATTCGATGCGCTGTACAAAGTTTTTAAAGTTGAAGGTGTTATTGGCCTTTATAAGGGAATATTTCCCACTTTAATGAGGAGCGCACCGCATGTAGTTTTATGCCAAGTTTTTTATGAAAATCTAGCGCAGCTGTACGACCAGTTTCATTAGATCATGAAACACGATTTTTAGAACGATTTTTTCTCCAACGAGGAGCAGGACTCTTAAAAAGTAAAATCAAAGTGTTTCTATGAGACTATTTTTCTCTCGGTTTAACTAGAGAAAAATGTCGAGATTGTTGATTGTTATACCGCATTGCCGTGTGATATATTCGCGTTGATTCATCAGATAGTTGAAGTTTTTAACATCTTTCTACGATAGTTATGTATGAGTATTGTCATATACTGTATTATTATTTTATTAAGTCTTACTGGTTGTCAGTTATTTCTCATTTTTTTTAGTGGAATTATGTAAAAATTGAAAAATACTGTCAATTAAGTGTATTTATTTTTAATAACATGACATTTTATTTCATTATGATTTCATAATTTATTATAATAATAATTAACAATTATACATTTAATAATAAAGTTAATTATTTAAAA
>JAPYZA010002922.1:0-16244 GCA_030522685.1 Eupelmus azureus | reverse complement strand
TTTATGGATTAAAACTTACATTTTGAATTTTTATAAAGATTAAAATGTAGGTTTTAAACTTTTTATTTCCAGATTTCGCACTTTTGAGCTTAGAGTGTATGTATTTCCACTTGTTATTATAATGACTACCTGCATTATTAAAGTTTAGTATAAAGGCACAACATGGTTCTAAGCCTAAATGTGTGATGTAAAGAAAAAAATAGAATAAAAATTGAATAAAATTATTTCTAGTTTTATACTTTTTAAATAATCCATATAATAACAATTAATTATAACGAATTAAGCTCATAAAAAGCAAAGGGGATTCCATTAATACAGACAATTTAATTATACTATAAAATATTCGACAATTAATTAATCTGAAATACAGAAAATGTAATCAAATTAGTGTAAATGAATATATATGTACATATGTGTACTTTTACAAAATTTTTTACAATACTTTTCTACCATAAACTATTTTATTTGGAGATCCAAAAACGTATTAATTTTTTCCATCGATAAGAGATGCAATTCTTCATAAGTGGTGTTTTCATAATATTGTTATTTACTTGTTATTTGATTAACAAGTTGTTTTGTTTGATTATTTGATTAACAAGTTGTTTTGTTTGATTATTTGATTAACAAGTGTTATTTATTGTTATTTCATACTATTGTTATTAATCTACATAAAATGGAACAGAAATCATAATCATAGCCAAAGCTTAAATAATCAACTCGTTTCGAGAACAACAAATATTTAAATTTTAATTTTACTTTTATTCTTTTGAACTTTAGTTACAAATAACGCGTTTTTTGTCCCTGTAATCTTGTGAGGAATTGAGATGCATATAAATGAACTCTCAAGTAGAATTTTGTATAAAATTTGGTAACGCCGTTCATTAAAAAAATTTTGTAGTACACTTTACTTTCAGTTGGAGCCGCTTAAAAAAAGGAAAACAAGAATATATTATTCGTATCCTGAACAAACACTTTAGTCTCAAATGCTAATGTTTTTAATTGAACAAGGCTGAAACTGTGTGGAAAGAAAAAGCACTTCAAAAATAATGAAGAAGGAGATTTTCAAAGAATTTGCAGAACAAAATATATTAACAAAAAAGTAAAAAATTTTAATCTATTAATTATAATCTATAAATATAAAGCATAATTTATAAAATGATTCAATTAAATCGAAATTATAAAAAATAAAATTAACTAAATGGTTTAATTCCGCTTCAATGATGCAAATCCTACATCAAAAAGGTACATCGAAAAAGTAGAAATAAAAAGTAATTCAATTTAAATTAAATTATTATCTAATCATATTAAAATTTTTGTTTATTCATTTTATATATATAATTTTAAACTAATCATAAATGTAAAACTTTAATGAATTATATAAATTTAAGTGGCTAAATGTATCGTTTCCCTTTCAACAGATAGAAAACATCTTTATTCATTTTATAAAGGCAATTAAAGTTCATAATTCAACTTAAAAAAAAAACTAAGAAGCAAAAAGGAACGGTACACGTACGTGCACGAAGAAGGCATCAATATAATGAACGTGACCGCCATAAAGCATTTCTTCAATCTCCCTTCAAATAGAAGTTTCCGAACCAGTAATAATAATCGCACCTTTTTACACCAAAAAACAGGAACAGAAACAGCGCGCACGCACAAAAGCTAATCTTTATGGGAGGTAAGAGGAACGAAAAAGGGCGCAAAGGAAAGTTAAAATAATGAAGGGACGTTGGAGAGCAAGATGAGGAGCAAAAGCTATAGGCGATGTTTTTACCTTTATCCTCTCATACGTAACCGTCCAATTTAAAAAAGTCAGCTGCGCGACGCTTTAGCGACTTTTAAAGATGAGAGGAACTTGCACAAAGACTGCGGAGGTTCGTTAATGTTGTATTACGCGCCGGTGACGATTCTTCGTTCCTTCTTTCTCTGTTCCTTCCTTTTTTTTTCATACTCGATGAAGCCCTTCAGCCGAAACACGGTCACGTCTCTCTTGACTCGATTTTTTGTTGCCTCTCGCCGCAGCGGCTTGTTTATTTTTCCCTTTTTTTAGGAGCCCCTGTATTCCACGCATTTCTTTTTCGTGCTATATACTGCTGACAACCGAGCAATCACATTTCTCCTTTAATTGGAGTAGCGGCCTCCTCGAATGCACCTTGCGGGAGTACGTGTACGTGCACGTACGCGCGTATGAATTTTGTTGTGTATGAAAAATTGAATTAACGTATTAGCGCCATGTCCTTTTTATTTGCCCATGCCTTACGGTACTGCCTCTTTTTGTTCTCATTTATTTTTCCGATGTGCCGCATCAATTCGAGGAAAAAAGAAACAGAATCCTTAGTATTTCGAATAAAGCCGATTTATCGAATCATTCTCTCCGTCAGCAAGAAAAATAGTGATTTCATTTGATAGAAATGAAATTTGTTGTCGAGCACGCAGCAGACTTTTTTTAATTTTCGAATCGCGCAGAAGCTGACTTTTTTAAATCCCCGCGCGCTTAATTAAATTGTAAACAAGAAATCGAATTTCCAGTGTTACCAAGAAAAGGCTGCCTTCTGCCCATAAATAATAAAACTTTTCACAGTATTATTAATATATATATACCTTCAAATTGTCGTATAGATAAAGTTATTCAATAATTATTTATATTACATTATTGAGGAAATAGATTGCGATAAAAACCTTAAATATACTTTACAGATTCTTAAAACACTAATTAACCTCGATAGTAAATTAAAAAGTATATAGAGAGATACTTTATTAGAGGTAAGTCTTCTCTGAGAATGTACTATATTGATCGCATAAACTTATAAAGGTTTCGTAGTTCACAGAATAATTAAGCAAAAGTCTCTTTGATTTATGAAATAATAAACTCTTAAATAATGAAAAGCAAATAACGAATTTCTTTGATAAATTTATTAAAACTGACGATCAAGCTGTGGATTTGCTGATTATCTCGTAAGAACAGAAGTAAGCTGAAGACTTCTCAGTATTTAGGTTGATATATTATTTATCTAACATTTTTCTTCTGTCCCGCCTTCCCGATTGAAAGGAAGAACTACCTCGGGAGTAAACCGATTAATCGGATACTCGTATTTCAGTCCAATTTCGATCTGAAATTGCTTTCATTGTACGAAAAAAGAGTTTATATCATTGTTCGAAAATACGTTTTTTCTAATATTGATTTACAATTTTAGTAGATGTATTGATGGGCAGCTCTCAAAACAATTTTTAATTAAATTGTATGTAAAAATAAAATAATTTAACATCTTAATAAATTTTAAAACTATTTTTGATTATTTTATTTATCAATTTTATATTTTTCAATTGTTCATAACTGTGTATTAAAATAATATATCTATTTTGAAAATATTGAAGTAGATATGAACTACCTAAGGGCATAAACAAAAAGTACTTAAAAGCTATATTTTGATATGTTTTTTCTACCACGTTTTAATTTTAAACTAATTACTTTGAAATATTGTTTTTTAAAAGATGCTCCAAACCCTTTCTTTTTATAAAAAAAATGTGAACAAAGGAAAAGTTATTAAAATAAAGGAATTTTTTCATAAGGGTTCCAGCAGTCTGATCCATCAAATATCAGAATTTCAAATAAACAAAAAGTAATTACTTTCAATATTGTGACTAAAAAGGAAAAGACCTAGTGTCATACATATTTGTGCAATCAGGAACCGTGAAATATATACAAAAGTTATCAAACCTAATAGGAAACATCAAATCCAATGAATCTAGATACCAAAGCTTCGACGCTTTTGACGATCTGACTTCTAGGAGGATGTCGAACAGTCGTACCTGCTTTCCTTTGTCGTGGGTTTACTTTGATTCCCTGAAAAAATCTACGGATTTAAGCGGATTCACGAAAGTCGACGAGTATGCTGTTTGAATATGAGAAGAATTAAAAAATTTCCTTTTTAAAGTCTGCACGAAAAAGTCTCTGTTGAGATTTCGTTTGTGTTTTGAAGTACGTACTCGGACTTGTGTGAAGGGGCCTCTTGAAAATTAGTGTCATTAGATTAAGAGAAGGTCTCGTTTAATTAGACAAACAGCGTTTCTTTTTGATAAACTGTACTACTACTATTTTTATGCAGTAAGACTTCAAAGATAATAAATACGTTAATATTAACTTAATTGATAAGTTTATAAAGGAAATAAAGTTATATATATTAGAATTTTTAATGGCCTACCAAGGGATCTTAAAATGTTATCTCGTAGCACACAAGTAATAAAAAATAAACTTAAAGGCTGGATTAGATTAAGTATGTAGAAAAATCTATTATATATACATAAGTTATAAAAATTTTTTCTTTTTTTTTTAATTTTATTGCATTGTTCATGGAACTTGTATTGCACCGTTATTTTGCATTTTTCTTTTAAATTTATAAAATTACATGATCATGTTCTCTTTAGTTTTAAGTTTAGTAATAGTTTTTTATTCTAAGTCTATGTACCAGCCCTGTGTTTTAAAAAATGTTATTATTTTCTTAAGTTATTTTGTCAAAACTAGTTAAAAAGTAATAAATAATAATAATGATAACAATAATAATAATGCTAAATACAGTTTTATTGTTTGAAATTAAAGAAAATACATAATTGATTAGACCTGGAACATCTCACTAATGCGGTATTTTTTCAGAGCTTAAAGTTTTGACTTAAAATGTCGCTGTCGCGGCGTTGAAATAATTGATCGAGTAGCTTGAAACTTAGTCTGAAGACTCATTAAGCTAACGCATACCAAAAGTTTCTTATATCTATAGATATATATTACTAATTTTTAAGACTTCGGAACTTTCAAGCAATTACTAAAACAAGCTGGTTAATAAATTTAAAAAAGTTTCATATTACATTTTATTTATTTCTTCTAAATATTCCAGATGTCTTTGTTGCATGGTATTAGATAAAAAACTTTATTTATACCTTGCAATAATAAATTCATTTTTTCATAACTTAATTCTTTCAAAAAATAAGAACAACATTTTCAAAATTTCAATTAATTTTTTGCATATATATTACAATTTTAATAGATGTGTCTAATAATACACTGTTCGCAAAATCAGTTTTATTAATTATTGTTTTTTATTAATATTTTAAGTTCAAAGTAATAAATACAAAAGAAATAAATTATTTTATGTAATTTTAAATAATTTTTTTATATTATTATATTTAATGTCAACAATTTATCTTATAAAAACTAGTTATTTTTAAAAACCAATAAAGTAGTTTCGAAACAATAAAATCTAATTCTGCCACAAGTCAATCAAATAAAAATCATCCAAGAGCAAAAATAATACAATAAATTTAGAACAGAAAAAACTTTTACCAGACTAATAAATCTTACCAATAAATCAAATTAATCTCGCAATAAAGGATACAGCCTGGACGCTTTATTGTAACAAGACCCTAAACTTTTCTATTCTCACTCAGCAAGTAACTTTTCTTTCGCTTGTTTTCCCTCATGTAACAATAACTATTCGAGTATGCTTCCCAGTAAGAAACTTTTTCTTGAATTTTCGTTAGCCAGATAAGTTTGACGATCGTTTCGGCTATTACAACTCGTTACCACCCCGTCACGCCCTTTTTAAGTCACCAGGCTCTTCCTAATTCAAGTTCAATGTGGCTGGCGCCGACGAGCTGCTAAGCAAACTAGCTAGTGGGGAGATGCTTAAAGTGGGAATTCATTAAAACTGCTTCTGTGCCGGGTAGCCGTCGTGTTTTAATGAGGGCTGAAATTCTATTAGGGATATCGGGAGTGTTAGCGGATGGTGGCTAAGAGAGAAAATGTTTTAGGAATTCGGAAACTCGAAAATTCGATTTGTTATTGGTTAGAAAATTTTATTAAACAATTCTTTATTGCACAGAAAGTAAAAGAAAGTTGTTAATTTAATTTAAAATATGAATTGCAATGTTTTTAATATTGTGATGGCCAGTAACCAGTTTAAAAAAATACTTTTAATGTTATTAAAACTAAATATTGATACTTTGTTGACATAACTTCATTGTATTATTGTTTTTGTTAAATTATAGAGTAATAACTTGTCGAGCTTCTTTTTCTTAGAATTCTTTGAAACATATTTCGCATCTTAGGTGTAAAGACTAAAAAAATATATTTTTAAAATACTTTAAAAAAAAAAATTATAATTTAATAAAATAACAATGTTTATTTTTAAACAAGTTAAAATTGATTGTTCAAATTGCAACATAAACTTGTCTAGCGGATTTTAACTCAAAGTTCGTAGTACAACACGGTCAGACAATCCTTGTAGAACTAACATACGAAATTTGTCCTACTTGTACCTCAAGTACATTTGTGGTTTGGCTAGCATAATTTTACTTTGCAGTCTTGATGTTTAGCACAATGACGTAGATCTCTATTTTGTAATAGTTATTTATCTACAAACGAAAATATAGAACGGAACTCTAAATCAAAATATGAGGAACTTTCTGATTTATAGTAGTTTCAATCTGATTTGAAACTTTATAATATTAAAAGTATACATGCCGGGTCGTCACATTTTCACCGAACAAGTAAGCGAGTTAAGTCAACTTGAGATGTATACGTGTATTGCGATTCCATTTAAGAGCCATAGCAACAACGGTGGTGCAGTGTAAAGCTAAACAACCTCAAACGCGTTTATGTGGATTCTGCCGCATGGCTAATAGCCACCACAACATGGAAAATAAAACTTTTTATGATGTTTATTGCCAAGTGGAATGGTAATAATATTCTTTGAAAACATATCTCAGACAAGGGTTAAATAACATATAATATGAATATCGCTTTATTTTAAGAGATCGATGTCAGAATCACGATTGACATCTGTTTCCTGTATCTCGCATAATATTGAAATGAGAATCATTCGAAATTTACTTACTAATTGAATGAATTTATTAATACTTTTATAAACTTTTATAAAATTTATATATTTTTATTTTAATATTTTTAATTTATAGGCTGCAAAAAAATCTTATCTATTCATAATATAATTTTTGCCACAAATATCAGCTTGAGGGATTCAGAATTCGTGTAAAATTGCACTTTTAGATATTTAAGAATTCTAAACAACTAATACTTTTTCGAATAGCTAAATCAATATCTGATACATATATTTTGTTTCAATTTCAATTTTACTGTAAAAGAACCGTAATGTCGTTATGTAGAGTATGAGAAATGGGTTAATTGAAAATATTGATGTTGAAAGAGGAAATTGAATAATGTGCCAGTGATGTTAAACGCTGTGCTCGTTACATTAAATAGAATTATATTTCTATCAAACATGACGCATGCTAACTACCATTTTGCTACAAACTTATTTAAAATTTTTAAATATTTCAAAATTTCAATTTATATTTTAACGGTAGAATTATCTTACAAATTGTGAATCTTGTTGAAACTTTTGAATTGCTAGTCCGAATTTAAATGATATTTAGTTACTCAAACTATTATAATTTAAGCTCAAATAAATACAATAATCCTAAAAATTCAAATTAATGCTTGTTTCTCTAATTTTTTTAAGTACAACCTACAGAAGAATAACAAAAAATTATTTTCATCATTTTTTTAAAAAATTTCTTATATCATTTATCTTGATTTTCTCTAAAAAGCTTAAAAAGATCTGAAAATATATTTTACTTTGCTTTCCAAAGCAAATCGCTAAAATCCGTTTTTCGAAAATTTGACATTCTTCTTTGTTTTAGATTATTTATATTTAAATCCAAAACAAGATCTTATTATACATTTTACTTCTACAAAAACAATAGTGAAAACAAAACTAAACTTTCTAATGTTTATAAATGCAAAATACATATTAATAAGCTAATGTAAGAAACGAAGCAAGTAACAAACAAGTATGTTCTTAGAAAATTAATTTTCGATCAGCGGTTACTGTGAAATCCCTGCACCGAGAGCCACAAGCGCAAAAACGTATGTCTCGAAGTGCTACCGCGGTAAACTTAGTTCTCCCCCATGGGAGTATACCAAAATAGAGTTTCTAAGTGGCAAAAACTTGATAATCAAGTTACAGAATACAAAAAGTACAAAGCATTATCTTAAGTCTATTGAGTGTCTTTATATTAGAAATTCAAAAATTTGTTTGTGCTTATTTTATTTACTAAAAAAATGTAATTCTAAGCTGGGAGGAGCATAAAATTTTTTGAATTATTTAATTATATATTGAAGCATTTAAGTTTGGAAAGAATGGTGTATAATTATGAAATATTAACGACCGATTTTTTTTTACCAAATTAATATTTAAGTTTTGTTTTTATAATGCTTGGAAAAATACGAGCAGACACACGTAATACGCGCCTAATACTAATTTGATTATAATATACAAATATAATATTTTTTAATTAGATATATATAGTTCAATGTTTATTCTTCTGAAATTATAGTGTAGTAATAATTCAGATCGTAGTCAAATACTACCGTGTATAACAGAATTATATTTACGGTATATAAAAGCTTTCTAAATTCTAGAACCATAATGATTCATTAAAACTTTAGTGTATTAAATGATAATTTCTTGCATTTATGATATAATCGATCACAACAATATCAGTCTAAATCATAGTAGCATTTAAAATCTTATAGGAGATAGAACCGTGAAGCCTCAAAATTTGAATGATTTTTATAATACAGAAATAAAAAGAAATAGTAAGAGTGAAAAAAATATTAATTTTATTACAATCTGAATTTTTCATTAAATATAAATAGAGAATTTTTAAAAGCTATCAAAGAAAAATTGGGTTAATGAAGCAAGGTATTTTTCACGTTTGAAACAACATTGAGTTAACTAGATACTTTCGGCGTAAAAACTTCAAAGAAAATAATAATTTTTCCAGAATTTTCGTAGCGCTTTGCTTGCAGAAATCGAGTACCTGTGGTGGAATTGAAAATTTGTTCAGAAAAAATTTCACAGAGGGTTTTAGTTTTACATTAATTTTTTATTTGCAAATAAACAACAAACAGAATTTAATAGCGTATCGAACGCGCTCAAAAAGTTAAATAAAAAATTTAATTTTCTCAGCTGATAGGTGAAAAATCAATCAAAACGCAACAATCAATTATAAATATACGCCCCCGTGGATTGGAGTTAATCACACGCCCCTCAGACGTGCACGCGATAATTGGCTGAAAATTGCAGCGAAACTACTGGAGTTCGCTTAGAGCATTGTTTTCGAGTATGTTTCCGCTACTCTTGCTTGTATCGTCATCATTAGGGGAGGTTAACTCTACATAGATACCTGCCTGTGTGTCTGCATGAGCATGTACGTTCCATATCATGCGCTCATTAATACAGTCTTATATAAGTAAGTTTAAATCAAGTAGCTGCGCGTAAGATTTTCGTAGAAGTGCAGCATCTTATCTAATTTAGCATAAATACGCTTTTGAAAATCTGTTTTAGAAAAAGAGTGAAATAGCTTATTCATTTATTAACAGCAGTTATTTCGTATATTCCATAAGTTAGATATATTGAAAATACTGGTAAAGATCGACGAGCGTGATAACTTATTGGATTCGCGGATAGCAGCTTATGCTTTCTCCGCGAGTATAGAAGCCGACAAAAATACTTATACCATCTATCGAATTGCTCGCGCGTGGCCGTAACCATATCCCCGTGCACGCGGAAAATAAACCTGTTGCAGAAACAAACCCTACCCGCAAGCTGCAGAACGGATTTTCGACAAATCGCGGATGAGGAAGCGTGCGAGCGTGTATTGATTGCATTTATCGGGGGAGAGCGGATTTTTGCGACCCACTTATCTGAACTTTTTTGGGGCTTTGAGTTCATATCTTTTTTGCAAAATTGTGATATATATTCAACCTCCAAGCGCATTGGGAATATTGAAAAAAATATTGGTTTGTAGATATTTCTGGAGTTTGATTTGAGAGGAAGCAATTTCCAGCGGTTTAAGGTATAAAGCGTTTTTAGAAGGTATGTTAGAGTAATGGCGATTCTTCAATATTTCAAATTTAATTTGTGATGCAAAGTAAATTGACAATTACGATCATTACTAATTATTTTCTTAAATTAACTAACATTGATTTTTCTAGGAATCACAGATATTTACATGTATATAATATTTAGTTTTACACGAATAGAAAGAAGATGGATTCTACTTTTTTCTAATTAAAAATATCTTTTGTTTTTTTAATTTCTTTATTGTTGATGTAATTAAATGTAGATAATATCAATACAACTAACAAGGGGATGCATTATTTGACTATTCATACTTTAAACTATACATTCAGAAATAAGTATATTATTATCATTATTTCATTTATTGTGCCAATCAAATAGGTTTCTCTAATATTCTTCCACTTTGTATATGACGAATTTATAAATTGATGAATAATTGGACTTAAACGAGTTTTATTGTGTTAATTAATCGGGCATATCATAAATAAAAATAGATGAATATGATAACATTTTAATATAATATTATAAGGATCTATTTTTAATGTCACATGGTTTTAATTCGCTCATATATGTAGTAAAATTCTGGATTGTATGAATTTTATATTGAAATTAGAAAATTAATTACTTTCACGATACTTTATAAATTTTTATTAGAATGTTGAAATCAGGAATGATTAAAAAATGTAAAATTAGTTCTCTCATAAGACTTTTATAAAATTTACGAGATTCTTGTCAGCGGCACTAAACAGTGCAAAGTTGAGAGCTAGCAGAAATTCTATTTAATCCTGCACGAAACGTTTGAAATTTTAAAATACAGCCTGCATTATTTTGCACTGAGGGTTAACCCCAGGTCAGTGCAGGATGTCTAATGCCATCCCCAGAGAGGAGTGTGTATGAAAAATAAAAATGTGCCTGCATCAGAGAAAGCCTCGAGAGGAAGAGCAAATAAATAAGAGAGAGATTCTACGTTTAGAGGTGGAAGAAAGAACTTGTTTGCGATACGTCAAGAAGAAGGCAAGAGGTTATGTTGAGAGCAGATTATACGCTAGGTGGCTGAGTGCATTATTCCGCCTTGAAAAATTTATCGTCTTACGTAAATCTGATTTTCCGTTATTTCATTATGCCATTCTGCTTTCAAAATATTCCGGGATTATCTTATTCTTGTCAAAGATTAACTTGAACTACATTTAATATTAAGTATACTGCAAACGTTTTACATTATAAGCACAATTCAATTTTTATATTTTACTATTTGTTTGATATATTATAGGAAATCTAAAGCAATTATAAGTAAGCTATTTAATATTAGAAATTTATCGTTCGAGATTTAGTAGTACATCACAAAATAAATTTATCGATCACCTTCGAACCAAGATCTTGGTTTGAAGTAGATCAATAAATTCATTTTGTGTTGTATCATATAAGTCAGCTAGTCTTACTATATTTTATCAATCATTTTATCCTTTTTATATCACAATAAGCATCGATTATAAAATTAAAATTATCTTTTCTTTTTATTATAGGTGAGCTTGAACAAACAATCTTTTTCAAATACGTCTTCTAAAAGGGTAAGTTTTTAATTTACGAAAAGTGATTAACAATGTATTTGAAATCATACAAAGTGAATTTCGGTATCCAGTACAAAAAATAGCGTTTTTTAGTTAATCAACTTAAAAGGTTAATAAAAGAATTACTTATAGTATATAGCGACTCGATATAACGATGTGATTAATCATGTTATTATTAAATTAGTTGTGTATTTTTTTTTTCCATTAATCACGTGACATAGATTATATAACTTTAACATTTACGAAATGTTGATACGTATTTTTTTTTAGTAAAATTAAAAACTATAACTATTTTACAAAAGAATGTATATTCTCCATTGACATATGTTTTTGGATTTTCGAAATAATTTTTTTATTTACGAGCCGTTCTTATTTAAGTTTACGTGATTGATCAATAACATAAAAATAGATAAACTCTATACTTAGAAAAAGAATTTAAACGTGCTTGGTTGACTTTAGATGAAAATAGAATTTATTGGACTATACGATAAACTTTATCTTCACTTTATTTTTATGACTTCTTGTATGCATGCTCACCTAAATTCTACAGAATATTCTTATTGTTTACAAGTTAACGAACATCAAATTAGTTTTGCAAACATCATGTCTTTGCAATAAACTTGTTTACAAAGACGTATGCATTGCTAACTCAAAGTTCAGTAAAATTGCTCAGATTAAATTATAATGATAGCTAAAAACACTTACAATACAGGGTACCTATTAGTAACTTACACTTAAAACTTTGTACATACATAACAACAATGTAGTGAATTATATAGTGTCTTTGTTTTAAATTATATTGCTAGGCACTGCGTCATTAAATTAACATGCTTACATTAGATTTAATTTATTATTTCTTTACTATAGGATTAATTTATTAATTTATTATGTCTATATAATGTATAATATTTTAAGGAACAACTCTTAGTTTAAAAATTGCAAGAACTCTGTAGCAATTCAGTCAAACAGCAAGGTGCTGAAAGAGCTCGGAAAATGTCACTGGCATTGATAAAACGATCCAACCGTCCCTTAACAAATTGCACCATGTCTACAAGACCGCAGCTTGGGTGCACCATCGAGCAGACAAATGCGTTCGATGCTCTGTTTTCTTTCTTCTAAAGCCACACGCATTTTTGTAACTGTGATTTTATAGATGTATATTCGTCTGAGCTTTATTATCAACTATTGATAGGTTAATAAAGATTTTGGAAGATAATAAAAGATTTATAAAAAACAATTTAAATTATCAAATAAATATAAAAGGTAATTTTAGCATGAAGGGCTGAAGATTGATTTTCTTTCCTCAATAAATTATTGAGAATTTAAAGACGAGGAGGAGTAATAGGAACTCATAAAATTCAAAACTTTGATCCATTACTCATAATTTTACATTTGAATAATTAGATTTTTTATTACTTATGACATGATGCGTTAGTATTATTATTTAATTTAATAATTTTATGACTGTTAAATAATCATAAAATAATATCAAGACAAATTCTTTAATTCAGTTTTCCTCCAGTGATTTGACATTAAAAAACGACAAAATGGTCTCATTATAACTTTGTAAATCACTGGTGCTCAAGTTTTAAAATTTACTGCAGTATTGATAAATCACATATCATCCAAAAATCGCTTCTTCGGTGGAAACTGCCTTTTTTCATTATCAAATTCTTTCATATTTATACTCGAATGCCTTAGATCATATAAAGAATTCACTAAACATTTTTCTGCATAACCTAAAATAGCACCTCAATTAATCATTTCAAAAAATCCAACTCTTGAATTTTTTTCCAGAAAGCGCAGCGTCTTCATCGATCCCTTATTCGCTCTAGCTCGTCAATTTTTCATCCTGCCGAATGTTGATTTTCTCGTAGCATACGGTCCAGCGCCGTTATTGAGAAACGAAAAGTTGGTTGGCGCACAGCGGTCCTGTTGCGCCCGTGATAGATTCCCCACAATCAAGCTCTCTCCCTCTTTCTCTTTCTCTCTCCCTCTCTCTCTCTCTCTATTTTCTCTACGCCCCTTCGAGTAATGAACGGTTAAATTCACGTGGGGAGCGGAGGAACAACTTTCGCCGCGTTGAAAATGCTGTACATGCGCACGGTTGGCTACGGTCCTGTTCTGCACACGATTTCGAGAGCAATCCTTGATTAAGATAGCAGGTATGTCTGTATACCGAGAGAATCGAACTTTTAGAGGTGTGGAGTTTACTTTTTTTGGAACAAGGGAACTGCCGCCTTTTTAACTCAAGGCTTTCGTAATGATTGGATTCTTTTCGCGCTCCTTAATGAGGACTAAAAAATAAAAGTGACTTATCTTAGTTCTGAATGATTTCTTTGAATTGTAAGCACTATTATCAGAAGTATCTACAAAATAAAAGTCAGTAGGTAATTTTTGATAAAAAAAAGAATTGATACATATGAATCATATTATTGAACAAACAAAATTATGTAGAAAATGAATTTATATTTGGCGTTTTCCTAAAAAACTTATAATAAATATATAAAACTTAATAGAACAAGCTTACATATAGAAGAGCGTAAAATAAAAGTATAATTATTTTTACTTCCTCAAAGAGGGAGCAATATTTTGTTATAACTTTTTAAAAATATATTTATTGTTTAGTGTGTATGTGTTTGTATGTGTGTGTGCGCAATCAGTGTGAATGCGTAAATACTATTTTATCTTAGGAAACTTCAATTTAAATCCATATTTTATTTTTTCGGTGTTTTTTGCACATAATTTTGTTATATAAAATTATTATAAAACTGTTTTAAACGTTTTTGTTATTTTGTAACAATAACGTTAGTAGAAATTCATAACAGCGTGGACACGCAAAAAAGCCGGAAGTCAAAAATCACATCCTATCCTATTAGAAATAAAACACTGGCAAGGAAGCGAAGCCGAAAGCAAATAAATCGGATTACGGGTCATTAATGTGAAATGCTCCTCTGACTATACTCTGGTCCCTCTAATAATGGAGCTATTGGATTTCGAATTATCAGAAAATCAGTTAATTAAATATAATGCAACGCTCGGGCAGGGGCGGATTTGTGCGCAATGTGGACTGGCCATTGAATTCAGCGAAAGCACGATCAATCGTCGCCTGGTATTACGTCATTTTCGATTCCGTTATACGAGTTGTGCGAAGACCGCGAAACCATTATCCTAATCCGTAAAATGCTTGTTTGATCAAGAACCAGCAGCCGCTGAATTTTTTAATCTAATGATCAGCTGTTAATGGAATAGATGACGGGATTTGGTCCACATTGCATTGAATTTGAGTAAAAAGATAGTATAGTATTGATTTTATCATCATCAAATGGTAACTTGTTCGTGAGGTATAATTGATATTAAACTAAAAAGTATCTCTCTTTTGTGGCTTAATTATGAAAATTTATATTACATTTCGATTAAATCAAACATTTTACTTATAAACAAAATAATCTTAATTAATTATTTATCTAATTATTAAATTAAATTTATTTTAAACATAATTATTATATTTATATATTATTTTTTGTAAATATTTTTTCGACAAACGGACTGCCATTTAATCTCTAAAAATGCTCTATCGAATTATCTCTCTCTTGGTAACATCCTCTAAATCGTATCAGAAATTATCGAAAATTTACTTACGCGTATAATTACTACTCACATCTGCAAAATTGCTCCGCATGCGCATACATAAACAACGAGGCAAAACAAGCGCACGTAATTGCTTCCTTAATGGGCACAACATTGGCCCTGCCTCAACAATATGCCTTCGTTACAAACGCTCGATTTATTATTGCGAATTGTTGTTGTTGCTGCTCTTCTCGTAATTATAGAATCGGCTTAAATATCCTCGCAGCGATGTTTCACACCAACGAATTAACGTACCGAATGAATGTTTCTTGTTTTGGCGAGCTTATAAAGCTACCTTAAAACGCGTATAAGAATGCAGGTCTAAAAATTTTGTTGAAGATGACGGGGTAGAAGTTGTTTCTTTCCTCCGGAGCTGCTTACGGAAGAACGAAGAATACTATTATTTGACATTCTGCATAGTAAAAGTTGCGATGAAGCTACGCAAGTCTTCGCGTCGAGGTAACTACTTTTGCGCATAGTGCAATCTTCTGCGCACGATATATTTGAGAGCATTTCGCCTTTGTACTTGTTGCAAAAAAAAAAGAAGAAAAAACGAAAAAGTACGTAACTCGGGGAAGGAAAAGTCGTAATCAACGCGTGTGCTTCAGTTAGTTGGCAAATTGACATATAAAACTTTTTCACGGCTGAACTGTGATATTGAAAAAAAAAATGAAGGTGACCCGTATACTTTTTTTGTTGAGATGATTTTAGACGTACTTGGATGAAAATACTAACAGTTTTATAATTTAAGGGCAAAACTACTTAATTTTATCCAAAGTTAACTTATTATCCAAAGGTAGGAAATAATCGATTTTTGTATAATTATTATTCAGAAATATATTTTTTAATGTTTAATAAAATTAGTTTTTGAATCATAGTTAAAAAAATATGAATAGTAATGCAGCAATTGTAAAACAATGTTTTTAAAGTTTATTGCAAACTTTTCAACTAAGGATTTTTCAATAAACACTTTTAAAAATACAAAATTGAAAGCAGAGTACAAAACTACAAAAAGAAATAATTATGAATTAATGATCTAAATGATTTAGTATTTATGGCTTATAGAATTTTATATTTTGTTTTCTTTAATCGGAAATTAAAAATTTTAAAC
>JAPYZA010002920.1:0-16240 GCA_030522685.1 Eupelmus azureus | reverse complement strand
AAAAAAATCTGCATTTTCTTCTCCCTCTCCGTCTCCCCTCTGCTCTTTGTAACAACGTTATTCGTCAGCCCTCAAGCTCACCTAAGAGATCAAAGCTCGCTGCTCCGCGCAAATCCCTACTCGGCGCCCCGGCTCTCTCTCTCTCTGGCGTTGTTTTATCACTGGAAAACGTACCGGGGGAGTGACTCGAGCCACGCACACACCAGTTGCCCACATCCGCCTGTAATCTAGAATCACTCTTTGCGCGTGTGCGCCGAGCGTCTAATTTTCGACGCGCTTACAAACTAATTTTGATTTACACGTCTCCGCCGGCAAACCGCGAAACTACAAATTATCGGCGCAAAGTGTTTCCAGCGCGCGGCCCGGGAGTTAATACATTCGAGCGCGTGCGCGTATATACGAGCTGCAGCTTGCCGATAGTCAGGCCCCCGGGGGAGAAGCCGGCAGTGTGGATTACTGGCTTCGCCGGCGACGCTCGGCATAATTTCATTTGTTACCCAGGAATATCGACGACGCGACGCTGTATAATCTAACGAATTGTTTCGGCAAACTTGGCCGAAGTCTCCGACGAGCAGCCCGGGACTTTGCGCTCTGGATAAGAGCGATCGAGCCTGAATGGGACTGCTGCGTGCGGTAAGTAGGCGGATAATGCGTGCCTGCGTGTCGAGAAGTTTAATGGAATTTTGAAGGGGGAGGGGCGGGCGGATTGAGTGATGATTTAGTGACTTATTGATTCGTTGGGATCTGGGGGTGTAGGGAAAAGTCGTCGCTGGCATTCTGTGTTTAATTATATATTTTTATTATATTTATTATTAATTTATACGATTGGACTTTATAAGCCGAAGATCGAATATCCTGAAATGCAATATAGATGATATATATTTTAATTATGTTAATTCGCGATTCTTGTGGGGAAAGTCTCTAATTTAATTAATATTACGTATTTTATCCACATTTTTTTTTATTGAGAAAAACACTCACGAAATGCAAGCCGCTTGACAAAAGAAAATTTCCAATATACTCTGCTTCATTCCTCAACAATAGCTTTTCAATTAAATTTTCACTTTATCACAGCGGCAAATAGCTTTAACTTTTCCTTTTGTGACTGTCTCCCCTCACACCGAACATAATTAAAAACTAAAATTACCGAAACACTGTAATTCCCAGGAGCGTCCAGCGCAGCGAGGCCGAAACGGTTTTAACAGTTGCGCACCGCTTGCTCCTCCAATTATAGACGCGATCGAAATTACAAGAATACCCGGCTCGCAGTTTGCCGGAGAGGGCCAAATGTCCCACGCAGGTGGCACTTCGGCCGGCTGATTTCGCACGTTTCGAGCTACGCGCGGGGAGGTGACGATGATTTCGGCGCAAGCAGCCGTCGCTCGTTTTCCGTGGCCGCGCAGCTCGCCGCCGACGCATAAGGATTATATTGCATTTCAAAATTTATGATATACGACCCCCCCCCCTTGCCTCGCTTTCTATACGGCTCTTTTCGATGGCAGCGTCCAATAACTTCGGAGCGCGAGGCTTCGCGTTTATTATGTGGCCTTTTAATTTCGCGGAATTGCCCGGCTGTACATGAAAGTAGAGACGCGTGTGTTGCCATTAATCGTAGTTTTAATTGATTTGTTGCAAGTGTTTTTTTTTAATCTTGAAAGTCTTTGAAAGTTTCGATGCTTTGATAAGTACGTATTTGAAACTTTTTTCATAGATTTCTTATTGAAAAGTTTAAAATTATTATTGTGTTAATTTTTATTATTACAATGTATTACATTATTATGGAAGACGATAAATAATATTATTACATTTAAAACAGCGGAATGCATATTAATGATTTATTTCCAATAAAACTAGTTTTTACAGGGCAGACATTTTATCATGATTTTATCTACATGTAGTTTTATATCGTAGTTAAGTTTTATGAATATACGTTCTAAAAATGTACATGCAAAAACTAAATCAACAATTAAAAATAGTTTTATGTTTTTTAAAACACTTGCTCAATAAAAAAAAATGTTATTTGAAATGTGTAAGGAAATTGCGCCGTTGCATTTTTGGTTGAATTGGCAATACTAGTATTACAATGTTATATCGTGTAGAGACTGGCCACTCTAAAAAACTATCGTTGAAATACCCTTGACTCATCCATAAATCTAAAATAACTTTTTTAAACGAAATTTCTATTTTACGTACAAATTTTATAGGCTTTATTAAAAAATATTGCTATAATTTACGCATTAATGCCCGGCAGTTCTCGAGTAGACGAATGAGTATATAATAGAAATTCAAACTTTTAATGACGTACGTTGTGGCTCTGATGTGAAAGAGATTTTTTTTTAATCTTGCCAACTTTTTGAATAAAGCGCATTGGGAAGGAATTTCGCTCATTAAACGTTAATAGAAACATAAAAAAATCAATAGAATCAAAATGAGAATAAAAAATCTGTATTATTCTACTTAAATCCGCAATTTACCCAGAAACGCATCAATCAAAATAAACCACATAAAAGGAAATACTTAACAAATTCTCAATAATTTACAATCGGCTGAGAAAAAGCTATTATTTGCATTCGTAAATCTCTCGTAAATCTCCGAGCCCCAAGTCGTAAATATAGCTAACGGCTCTTAATTGCATAACCATATTGCCTGCCACTTCAAGGATCCACAGGCTTGCGCTCCACGAACTTCGACCCTAATAAATCAGTCGCGCTTCGATCGCGCGCGAATCCAAGGAAACGATAGATTTTCAAGCTGCGACACCGATCCAGGAGGGCGAGGAGCTCCCTCGCGATTATAGGCAAAGAAGAGCCGTTCAGACATGGCTTGACGCTTCCAATTAACACTAAATCCGTTAAAAACGTGTGCGTGTGTGCGCCCAACCAACCAGCACCCCACTTCCCTCTGTGCTCTCTCTCTCTCTCTCGCTCTGAGTCTTTAATTAATCACGGTCTTCTAATTTGTTCTCGTTACTCACGCGCGCTAGCGCACCACCAGCTCTTTCGACATTCGCCAGGGAATTTTCAATTACGTAGGCGCTTGTAATCATCTGCTTTGCCTGCGCGTCACGCGCGAGATTTCCGGGGTCTACTCTTCCCTCTCTCGTTCGCTCTTTCCGTGCCGTTCTATTCGCGACTTGTCTTGCTGGCTGTTCTGCGAGAAAGCAATTACTTTATTCCGTTGGTTAAGTACGAATGTGTACAATGCATGGGATGTAAAGTGGGATTTTATTGGCATATATGTAAGTGAGTGAGTTATTGAATATTTACGTACAATTACGTAATACCATTACGCACAACAATTTTTACTGCGATTTCCATAATTTTTTGGGGTGCTGCAACCCACCCCAGGTTTACCGTGATATTACCTGTAATTTTTTTGGAAAAATTCTCTCCGTGTAGAATTGATTTCTTGAGGAGTAAGATTTGAGTTGATTATTTTCGCAGAAGTTATCTTGCTAATGAAAAAATGCAGAATTTTTTCACGTAATCAAATGTAAAATAGCATCGATAAAATAAAGTTCCGTTATTTTGTAAATGTGAGTAGTTAAATTATAATTTGAAAATAAAATAAACGATTTCGTAATAAAGGATATTTTTGCAAGCTTGTAACTTGATAAAATCAATAAACCGAATCATAGAATGCATCGGGCAATATACTTTATTTATGCTAGCGTCGAAGTATATAGATAGATAAAAAAAAGGAAGCTCCGAAACTGACTGATGCGCGCAATGAGAATGGATCGGCAATGGCGGGAAATCTAAATCGTTGCACGAAAATGCGGATGGGATTTAGTACCGCGCGCGTCGCGTAACGAGTGATTTCAGCATATTGGTTTGGTTTATTGCCAAAACTGTTTTGTACTTTTCGCCGTTTTTTTCCTGTGCGGAAGAGCTTTCCGCGCTCTTCTGCTGCCATGTTCCACTTATTCCCTGTATTGCAAAATATATGCAATTTTAGGTGCGATAAAATCGAAATAAATGGTGTTAATACTAGGAATGAATAATTGTATTATTTTATAAATTCTTTTCCTGGTTTTAAATATCTTTATTTTAATTGTGATAATGTGTTCAAATATTTTTTTTACTTTAATATATTTTTTGTTAAAGAAATCATGACTAACTATCATGAAAAGTGTTTATTAAACATTTCATTTATATATTATTATATAAGGTTAATTACCTTACGGGACCCCTAAGTATAAAATATTTAAATTTAACAAATACAACAAAGAATTATTACTTTTGTGTTGTGTCAATACTTTTTAGATATAATTAAATCAATAAAAAATAACAATAAATATTAAAATATTAGTATAAGAACGGTAACAGGATACAAATAAAACTATATAAAATGAAGTGAAACGTTTTAAAAATATGAAATATCAAAAACGTCACTAAAATATTTTATCACTCATAAAAAACACTATTTAAAGTATAAGTTTATTAATTCTATACAGTATTGCAATACTTAATTTAAGTAATCGAAGTAACACTTTAATAATTTCTTTCTTTTTCTTATTTTTTTATAATATTTTGAAATTTTTGGCAATATAACAGTATGAGATAACTTTACTCCGTAATTTAGAAATACATTCTTTAAGATTAATGTTTTCTCTTTCATCTACTTTTCTACAGTACATCAAATATGTAGTAAAGCACAGTAAATATGGTATGGAAGTTCAAGGTCTAACTTTAAAGTGATAAATAAAAAAATAGAATACTGTTTATTAAAACTTTTTCATAATATTTTCATAAATAACATTTTTTATAACGTTATTAAACTGTTGATATGGTGTTATATTCTAAATAAAGTCAAGAATATTCCTTCAAAGTTATTAAATAGATTTTGTAAATGTATTACTCTGCAGTAAACACTGTCAAAACTAAGGAGAAAGTTTTTAGCAATAAACTTTCTCTATTACCGAAATAAATTGGGATCTTTAACGTAACTTTCAAATTAGTTTTAACTTTATTTAAACTACTTTGATATTTTAAGCTTTATTTAATGTACTACTTAAATTACAAATTAACTAGATTTTTAATATCAATATTATATTTAAATTTTGAAATCAAAATAAACAATTAAAGTTATATCATTATAAACAATAATTCAAAAAGTATGAGATCTGAATAACTTCTACTTGATAGAGGATGCAGCTCAAAACTGAATAATTCTGTTATTTATAAACGTTCAAATCTGTTACGTGAACATATTATTTCGTAAATTAAGAAAGAGAGTTCATTTTACGCCCTTCGTACTTAATATACTATTTTCAGGCATTATTCACCACTATTAGTAATATTTCTGAATCGTTTACTATAACTACTTAAATGGTTTTTAATTTTTATATTATTTCTTTTAAATATTATATAATTTTTTTTACTCCTATTCAACAAAATAATTGAAAACTTTTTTCATATTCTTACATACGGAGAGAAAAATTTCTATGACTATTAAAATACTCAAAATTTCCTCTCTTCTACATCAACAAATACTAAAATTAATGGTTCAAACCCAAAAAAAGTCTTAGTGCCAAAATGGTGAAACCTAAGCCCACAGAATCCCTTTCTGCGGAAATGTTAGGACTACCTTAATCAGCAATCGTTCGATCCCGTATTTGCTCATGAATCACGAGCTCCAAGTATATATACTGCACCTGCCTACCTCTACACCATTTACCGTGCACACTTACGCACGTACACACATATACGCACATACACGAGAAAACAGCCGCAATCGACGTGACAAGCTTCACCCATTTTCCCCTTCTCTCTCTCACACACACACACACACACACTCACTCTCTCTCTCTCTCTCTCTCTCACTTTCTGTCTCTCTCTTTCTCTCTGTTTCTCTTTATCACTCTCTTTCTCTCTCTCTCTCTCTCTCTCTCTCTCTCTCTCTCTCTCCGTCAATACAATTCTACATCTCTTTCATACGCCATTTCCACCATCCATAATACAATCGGCCGAACGGCAGCTAAACTGACGGAGACACTCCGTTTTTAACCCGATTAACTGGCGAATAATTTTAATTTTTGTTGTGTACCTCATGTGTGACATGTCATGGCTTTGAACGAACGATGCGTGCTCTTAAGTCTGAATGAAAACATTCCGTGAAATCGAGTATTTTAATACTACTTGCCGCCGGCAGCTGCGACAGTCCTGTCTATTTCAATTGTGTGCCAGCGTTTTCTTTTTATGCGTATTAAGACAAAGCTGTGCACAAGAAATTTCAATTTACTGATGAAAGAAAAATTAGACTTGTACATTATGCGTTCAGAAGAAATTTATTAAGAGAATTTGACTGTGGAGTGAATCAGTTAAAGAGTATGCATAATCAGATTCGTTTATTCATGAAATGATTGGAATATTTATTCAGAACGAAAAATATTTATAATTATAAAAGTTCAAATGTTACTAGAGTTAAAAGTGTGATGAACTTCATTTTTAATATGACCTTCTGAATTATTACAAGCTTAAATTAATTTTATCGTATGAGAACTCCTATTTTTGATATTTCATATTTCTTCCTTTCGTGACGTTTTAATAAATTAATTTGAAAAAAAATATTTTTAACAGAAAAGTGCAGCAAAAATAAATTTCTGGTTCATACGATCGGAATTGTGCACGCCACAGAAAAACTCAAATATAAAAGAAGTAAAAATAGCATCAGCTTCAAAAGTTTTTAAATCAATATTTTAAGGTTTTAATTGTTGTTTCGAATTTTGGCCTTCCAAATTTTGGACGGTTCTTTTTTGTTCTAGTTTCTTAAGAAAAATAATTTGAGATATAAGAACAGTTGGCTGATGTATACCTACTTGCTCTTCACCAAAAATTTCATTAAATAGAGCCGTCACTCATCATTATCGAAGATTACTCTAGATTATGCCATTCTAGCATAATTAAAATTAAAATTTTTTCTTACTATGTTGAGAAGCCATTAAAGAAAAAAAACACATGGACTAATAAATTATACAGCCATTGATTGAACGTTATCTTCTAAAAAGTACTAATGAAAAAACCAATTACTGTACAGTAAAAGAAGCTTCACTAATGATCTTGATAAAGAGTGCCAGAAAAGTTATGGTAGCTCAAGCAAGTACCTACTCTATCATTATCAAAGGAATATTCAAGACTCTATTACAAAAATTTCCCAGAAAACTAATATTTTTTTTCCAAAGAATAACGACTTTATTTCTAAACAAATTTTAATATTTACATTTTGCCATATTTTTTGTAGTTTCCACCTCAACCTTTTACCAGTAATAATAATAACATGTTCATTCTTGATTATCTAAAAGAAATACATAACAGGCAATAAATAATAATGTATCATCTATCCTATTTTACTTTATATAAACATGAATCATTACAATTTTCAAATTAAACTGAACTGATACATCCACAGCGCGAGTATTATATTTAAATTATTGTATATCGTGAACATTAAATATCGTTTTGTAATAATTATCAAATATCAATTATCGTTTCCGTGCACAATAATTAACAAAAATCTCAAACATTTCATTCCAAAAACTACACTTCATCACTATACTCCACTATCGCATATCTGAAATCAATAAATATTCTAATTTTCAAATATTCTTCAACGAACATCCATTCCACGTTCCAGAAGTAACTATAGTAAATGAAATATCAAAGCAAAATATAAAAAAACGAAGCCCGCTGTGCGTTGCCTGGTCATGCGCGACCTACAACATACACCGTGCAAATATAGCTGTATTTGGGTATATATAAGCGCCCCCAGGCCCTGTGCCAAAGACGGATCGTCAACATTCGTCAAGGCGATTCGCCTGCCCGCGAGACGAATAATAAAAGACGGCGATCACTTAGAATTTCGCGAGAAAATCCGCGTACCCGTTAACGAGTTTATGTGCGTGCGCATAACTCGCATTCTTAGCGTATACAAGCTGTTATCGTCTAAGTTATGTTTTTTTCTTTGCATTTGCATCACGATTTTTGTTTACGTCTGCGTTTCTAATAAACGTCGGTGAAATTTTGTAGAGTTACCCTGGTAGAAAGTTCCTATTTTGAAATTATGAAATAGCTTTTTTTGGGACATTTTGTACCTTATAAACCATGAACTGCAGTTCATGCCCATGGGCACTGAATCACTATTACATAATATTTTTTTTATCAAGGTATGACAATTAAAAAATATGACAAATCCCAGTATTGGGCTTACCTTTACCTATTCTGTATCGCATAACTAGCAATATAAACTAACTGTTTGTCGAAATCATGAAATATGATATAATTCATTATTCCGAATTACTTTGGTTACAATGTAGAAAAAAATTTGAGGATAAAATTAAAAAAACAAAAATTTCCTTTATTATTGTTATAATGTATACTGGGGATGTGACAAAAATTTTAGGTCAAATGGAAATTTTTATAATATGTTATATATCACTTCTTGGTTACATTATTTCGAATCTTTTCATGTACTTACTATCAATTAGTTAAATGTTTATAATTTCCTAGAAAAATTCTTGTAAATACAAAGAGAATTTTTGAATTTACACTGAAATCCTTTAGTTCTTTTATTCAATACTTGAAACATCTCGAGTATTATTCTTTGCCTCCAACAAATTTCATATTTTCTGCATTTTATGTTTTTCTTCTGGATTCATTTGCACATTTGAAAATAATATTACATTTTGCCATATATAAATTATTGAAAATATTATAATTCTGAACCTTAACAATATTATCAAATTACATCAAATTTTAAGTGAACCCGCAATTCCTCTTAAAAATGAGTGCGACTAGCTTTAAAACACACGCGCGTCACTGATTATTTACAACCAATTTTCCTTGGATAAAAACGACAATTACGCCCAGATCAGCCGCATGCATAGTGCATATAGCCGCCTAGCCGGCATGGCGGCGCAGAGTACGGTGGCATCTGCCCATCTACACACACTCACTCCCACACACAAACACTCACTCACTCACACACACACACATATACACCTATTTGCATACGTATTAATACATAAACATGCGCGCATCCGCTGTGCTACGTCGATTTCTGCACACATATATATATCTCAGTCGTTCCGTCTGTCCGCGAGATGTGCATGTAACAGCGTTTTTGCGCGCGCACGTGCGTCGGCATGCAAAAAGGCTGCAGACGTCGCCGAATGCTTTACATACAATGTGCCCTTCTTGCCCTACAGAGGGAATATACCAAGAGAAAGAGCGGGGGATGGCGAGCTCTTTACTTGCTCATGCGTAATCTTTTAGTGTACCTCGACTGAAGTTTTTACTTCTCTTTGTGCCCGGTGCATTGTTTCGCTATTGTTTTGCCTTCTTTCATCCCTGCGTTGTCTTGCGTGGCAGGTGGCTTATCAGTGCTGTTATACGCGTTCCTTTGGAATAGTCTGTGTGCTTTGACCGTTAAGACTGTTGCTATACTAATGAGACTAATTCGTCTGCGGACGGATGCTTGTTAATTTGATATTGCATGTTTTGAGTTTCTTTTTTTAATTGGTAAATATTTTTGAATAAATAACACTTTTTTAATGTTCAAAATTAATAATCGAAAAAGTAAGGATAAATGCGTTGACAATGTAGCCCTTAAAAGTGTGAATGGCAAATATTGATCCTTTTTGGAGCAGTTACAGAAATACGGCGCGAAAAAGCTTTCTTGTTCATAAATTTTAATTTACATAGCCGTTAGGTTATATTTGAAAAATAAATTGAAACTGGCAAGGAGATGTTTGAGATGCGGGTCATGAATTTCGCTGTGACTTTAGAAAATGCTTAAGAATTCAAAATAATGGAACCCATGTTTCAGTATTTCTTTGAACAGATCTTAGTTTAAAAGACGAAAACTATAACTTGTTTTATGATACCCTATTTATTTTAATATATTAAAATTAAATTTCACAATTATGTTGAAAAATTAAATAAATAAAATTGTAAGAAGTACTAATCGACATTTAACAGTAAAATCAAAGCTAAATATATATTTTTTTTGGTTAAATTTTATATAAGAATACATATAAAAAGTTTTAAATAGAAATGAATATAATTTCTTTAACATTGTGTTTTGAACATAAATCATATTTATTTTAACCTAAGTGCATGTAAGTGTCACATGTGAAATATCTCTTTAAAAATTACTTTTACAGCCTCTAAAAGAGCTTGTTATCTTATACTTAATAAAAAGCTTTAACATTTAATTTTATTTTTAGTTCGTATACGCTTTTAACTATGTACATTCATTATTTTAACGAAGATGTAAAAGGAAAATGAAAAGTGCATTTAATTTGTATATTTTCAAAAGTTTCTTTAATAGATAAAAAAATGGATAAACAAATAAGCATTCTATTAATCCAGTATAAATCATCTAATAAAAATATAAACTATAATTAGTTTACTGTAGATTCTTTTGAACTTTTTCAGAGTTCTGGGTAATCCTGAAAAAATTTGCTGCATACAATTTCAATCACTAAATCAGGAATTCTAGCAGCTAAACATAAAGAGATGCAATTATACTTTTTTAATTGAAAAGTTTTTAATAAAGTATAAAGACGTGAATTTATCTCCGCGCATTTTTAAACTTTTGTTGCAATTAAAAAATGCTTCGCAACAAGTTTGTACCTCCTGAATGAAACTGAAACTTTTAATCAAACAAATTTCAAACTCGTTTACAGTATCGCAAATAATATATACATTGATACCCTTAAATTTCAAATAGAACGCTTACTGTTCCAATATCTTGGCCGCTGTGAAAATACATTCAGGAAAAACTAAACCGAAGTTTATGAGCACAAATCCGTTTACAAGCAATTTTTAATAAAACGCTTTCTAAAATCACGCCGCGCAATATTTAATTATTTCTATTGCCTCGTGTGCGAACGCGCTTAAAACCAACTGGTAATTGCGCTCACGCTTCAGAAGAGTAGGCGAGGCTCGGGGAGGTGAACTGCGAGCGTCCATTCATCAAGATTTCTTTTACCTCGCCTCCCCCGCACTCGAGATCGTTAGCAGGTGGAAAATCCGAAGGTAATGAGTGCAATCGATCCTTAATGTTGCACCACTTTCTTTCCCAACACCCACAACCCCTGCGTTTTTGCAACTTGTCAACAGGCGATCTGCGGGTCGTTAACGAAAAATAATTTCCGCGATACACACACACGAGTGCCACATTATTTTTCAGCCGCTATGCGAAAAAAAGCGGAGGGTGGGGCTTTCCTCGGATTTCAATTTCCGCGTATCCGTTTCTTCGCGAACGCCGAAAAATTTGTAATGCAAATTCATATAAAAATATCAGCAATTTTTTAGACGCCAGTAAAACTGTTATGATTTTCAGATTTATGGCTGGAGTGACGAAAAAGTTTGTGCCCTGCGTGAATGCGATGAAATCGGCTTTCAGGTGGGGGGGAGGGGGGAACTTTTGGCATAAATTGTAAGTTCTCAAGAGTATAACATAATATTTTACGTGGCGTTGAACGCGGAGCGCTATTCATTCTTCTTACAAGACTTTATTAATTTCATTGACGTACAGCGCAATAGTGAATAAAGCTTGTTGTGGAAAGTTTGAACTATTGTTTTGCAGAAACTGATATTAATTAATAAAGAACAAAGTTTAAAATGTTTTTAGGTATTACAAAGATGGGAAATGCAATACAGTGCGTCATAAAATATTGTGTGAGAAAATGAAGATAGTATAACTTTTGGAAACTTGAATATTGGATAATTAAAAAAAAGAGAGAAAATTGTTAGCTATATCTGGAACTAATATTAAAGTTCAATTTATAAATTAGACAGTTTTAATTTAAACAATTTGAACGGAGATTTTTGGATTTTTACAATCTAGCAGGCCAGGAAAATTGGAAAAAAGTATATAAATTTTTCTGAGAAAAACAGCAACATTTCGTCAGCGTACGCTGACCACCGCAGGCCATAATTTTATTAACAAGAACAAAAAATCTCAAACAAGTTTTTAGAAAAATTCACACGCAAAAAACAACATATATATCTCTATATTATGAAAACATTTTGCTGCCGCCGTCGCCATTACTTGCGTATATGAAAATTTTGTTGTCTCCGAAACTAGATGATATTTTGCTTATTTTATCAAAGTAAATTAAGATTTATTACGTTATTTTTTTATATTTTTATATTATTTAGGCTGAATTGACGTTATTTTTCGATATATAAGCTTAACTTAGCTTACATTAAGTAAAGCTTTAATATTGTTTGTGAGAAATAATTAACGTGCATAACGGTATACATAAATGGTATCTTTATAAATATACAGATAGCTAGATATATTTTCATGTATTGCACAACTTTCTACATTTAAGTTTCTAATTAGTTTATATAACTAATTAGAACTTAACTAAACGTAAAGCTGAAATAATGAAAATATATTTACTTTTAATTTGATCATTTTTATAAAAGAAATGATTATTTTCATTTTATATACTAACAAAATCAATGAAATATAACCTGAATTCCATAGTAACTATAAAGACCAATATCATACAAAGATCTTGAAAATTCTAAATAAAACTTCAAGAACCACTAATGAAAAAACCGCGTACCGCGACATAAAGAACCTCCATGACAAAGCAAAAACTTTTTTAATAATCAGAAAAATGTACACTCTTAACGCTTGCGCCGATATCACGGATCCCAGGAAATTATCCATCCATCTCGTTTCCCTGCACTTGTTTCGAACATTTCCATTTCCTCTCGCTCATCCAAACATCCACTCACAAATATACGTACACACACCCTACCACACTTGTGTACACACACACTTCAACTTGACAGTCTTACGATTGAACAGCGCGCCGGGAGAAGCATCTCCCCTTCCATTCCCTCTAATCTCGATGTCCCCAATGCCGCGTAGATGCATTCCTCGATAATTCTTCCAGACTTTCGAATCCCCACGCAAAAGAGGCCCGCAACGTCAATGTTAATTTGCCGCAGTCGAAAAATCGCTGCGCTGTCTAAACGAAAGCTCGCCTACGCACATCAATCCACCAGCTGAAAACACACGCACACACCACGTGCAAAAAAACAGAGAGCGCTCGAGAGCTAGTGCAAAGCGGGTAGCAAGTCATTTGCTGATTGCGGAGGCGGGATTGGCGCGAACCCGAGGATAAATCAGCACGCGAGATCGGAGACGTATAGCCGCAAAGGGATGGCGCGCTCGAGATGTACACGTATCTCTGGAGCGAGAGGGAGAGTTGGCGCGCGCTTTGGTTTGAAGTGCCGCGCTGCAATGTCGTGCGTCGTATGTAGGCACGTGCAAACGCGAGAGGCTTACACACATTACGCGCACCGGAGACACCGAGCTGTCTCTGGGCTACCTGTATAATGTGTGAGCATGGGCCGTCTGTCGCCTCGCTCTCATTATGGGACAATGCACTTGTATGAGCGCGCCGGTTGACTCGTATGTAGCTAGGCCCTCGGGCAATTGCCAATCGCCGGGATTGAAGGTGGCGCGGAGATGGTTATTGAATGGCCTTCTTGGTTAGCTGTTAGTCGATGTGATGGGATGCTGTAAAGAGGTAAATGTGTTGGTTTGTTGAATTCAATTTATATGAATTTTTTAATTTTTTTCTTGTTCTGGTTTCTAGATCAATGGTCAACGTCCTGCTAGACTAAATACAAAAAAATAATGAGAAGCAATTGATGCACAATCGAGATTAAATCAAGACAATATGTCTAAACAGAGATGTTTAAAAAACATATAATTTATTCTAACAACTCTATTTATGTTCCTAGAAAGTTTTAACAAAATCAAAAATTTTACTATAAGAAAGCCTTATCAGTATTTAGGCTGCAAAATAACAATACCTTTTACAATGGTAAATTGCAATATTCTTCTTTAGTTTTTGTGTCTTTATAAATATTGGCAGCATAGTACCGTAATTCTTACACCATGTAACCTCAAGTAACCTTAAAAATATCTTCATTGAACAATGTTTATTTTAAATTCAATTTAAAATACAAAAAGATCAGCGTTCGTAATATCCCCGGGAATAATCGAGAAATCCACTCTATCCCATTTTAAATCCGGCCAGACTAATCCAAAATACGTTAGTCCCTCGCGCCAACAGTAAGAGTACATCCCATCCACTTTCACCGCCGTCTCAGCAAGAAAGCCGATCCAAAATAAAGTCCCTCTCTCGTCGAGCCGCGGGGGGCGCGCGCAGCATCAATATGTCGCTTCACTTAGCCTAGTTAAGAGAGTGTAGCAGGCACGTCCTGATCGCTACTCCGGCCGCCGCCGCCGCCGCCGTCCTCTTTAATCTTCATCGAACTCTTCGCACCGATACATTTGCGCGCTCTTAAGTGCCGCGCGATACACAGCCAAGAAAGTGCTCACTCTTGGCCTTCGCGCGCGCGCCACCTTCGCCGAGGCGCCCTCTTATCCACGCGAGCTCTCGAAGAGCCGAGTATCTAAGGCGGAGTGAAGGTCGATGTAGGCTCTTATAAGGGTTAAGCATTTAATTGCGCGCAAGCAACACGATAGGTTGACCCGATTAATAAGGCATGCGCGCCGCTCATTAACGGTCGATGTTGCTTTTATTTGCGATTGATCGATGAAGGTTTCCGTTTTTTTTGTAACTTCGTTATAGGGGTGTACTGCTTTTTAATCTTGAATAAAGTTTAGTTAAACATAAGCGTTGGTTATTTTTGTCTTGTTTTTGCGGACGTTGGAAAAGAAGACGATGTAGCAAAAGAACGGTAAGAATGTATTTATTAAAACCTAGCGATTGTTTACAATGAAAATTATAAAGGTTTAAAAATAGAATTAATTGCATAACCACTTTTTCAGAAATTTAATTATTATTAAACTTATAAATTAATTAAATAATTGGAATCTTATTTATAAAATAATATCGAGATGGAATAGACGACCCAATTTAATTAAACTTGGAATATTGTAATGGAGAGCATACATAATATTATAAAATTGTAAGCATTCACTTAACCTGGCTTACTTGTACTTTACTTTTAAATATCAAAGTATTTCAATTCTTGTAAATTTTTCCATTAGTCATGTTAACATTTTCTTTACCAATTAAATAAATCTGAATTAATATATTAACTACTGGTTTACATTTGATTGCTTTATATTTCTTTTTGAAGCCATTTGAACGACCTTTCATTTGAACCCTTGAACGTTCCAAAAAAATTGTGCAAACCAAGTGAATGTAAAAGGATCGAGTAGATCCTTTTACATTCACTTGGTTAATATTCCGTATAATATTCCGTAGATATCTCTACGGAATATTATACGGGAATCAAAAGATTATACGTCGTAAACATGAATTGAACCAGTTGGAAAAAAAATCTTTTTTAGAGACTGTATGGTTTATAACAAATTGACGTCGTTCATTTTTCAAAAAAGCTTTAGCTAAAAAAATTATAGACACAAATATGTCAGTATCAAAATGCGAGCTTATCGATATTGCTAACATTTTTACATGAATAATTTGTTTTAAAAAAGTCAGTGGAACTTTTCTAAAAAACGAAATACGTCAACTTATAATAAAATGTACAATTTTTCGAAAAAATTCTTCCAACTGCTCTAATTAATGCTTAGAGCACAAATTTTGGGTTTCTCTTTAATATTCTACATAGATTTCTACCTCCCTCTTTCACTTGACCTTACAAAAAATCTCCTAAGTTTCACCACCTGAACCTTACCGCCACCAACAATGAACGTTTCAACATAACATCAAAAATTTTCATCAAGAAATCCGTCCATCAAAGAAAATTAGCCTCGCCATTCCCGCTGCGAAAATCCATCGAAAATATTAAAAATCCGCTGAACTGTCAGAATTCAAATCGGCGCCCTTCACTCGCAACCTTCCATCCCTTCGACCCATCTCCTTTAACAGCTCACTCCCCGCACTCCCCGCGTATCACTGAGCAGTCGACGGTAATTAAAAGTGATTTGCGAGCGTGAGGAGTTCGCGAAAAAAAAGAGCGTACGCGCGGTGTTTCAGCATTCATTAAACGCACTTCCTTTCGAGGAGGCCAAAGTATGCTGGCGCAGCTTTGTGCAGAGCACCGCTCATTAACAGTTCTCGTTACGCAACTCACGCGGCGCGCGACTGTTTTCCGCGGTTATGGAGCTTAACGCGCGCGCGTTTTAGAGCCCACCGTTGTTGCTTGTTTTGCGCGAACGTGAGGCGAGAGGGGCTAAAAGTGGTTGGCTTCTTTTTTTTTTTTTTTTT
>JAPYZA010002919.1:0-16246 GCA_030522685.1 Eupelmus azureus | reverse complement strand
AACACTGCCCGGGATAGTAATACTCACAGTCTTGAGAGATGTCAAATTTGTAATTCATCCAGAAAGATTAAATGAGGGCGATTACGCAGCAAGCAGAAGCGAAAGACAAAGAAAGGAAGTAGAAAAAAAGGGTCGTAAAAAACTTTTTTCCAAATCAGCAGATCAGACGGCGTTAATGCTAACGACACTTAGCAACGACGTCCCACGCAGAACCTTTTTTTTTTAGTCAAGTGCACAAGAACCTGCTAAATTAACATAACGTGGGAGGACTTAATTTCGTAGCAAACGCAAGCTTAATATTTTTTTTAGTTTTCTCTAGTAAAGCGAGGCTACTACGAGACTAGGTCCCTAATAAGTATGATGTTTAAATGCCAGTAGTCGTCAAAAAAGTACCTACTAGTCGTTCATTAGTCGAAAATTAGTCCTTAATTTTCCAATCAAAGTTGATCTATCCAATTTAAAAATTCAAATACAAATATTATAAAACACTAGACCCCCAAACCTTTAGTTAATTAAAGCCTGAAAACTTAGGGCTCAAGTATACTGACAAGCAGCAACAACCAAATAAAACAGCACACTCGCCTCATTACATCATAGTAAATACCATACCGGTAAAAGCCACAGCCAACTAAATCACTCTTCAAATCTACATTACAAACGCAGCTACACCTACACTAATAACCTCTGTCGCGCTAAATTCCTAACCCACCCCGCGAACAGATCAATAAGACTAAGCGGCCGATTTGCCGTGGAGGAAAAAAGCTCGGCTCGGAAAAAGAAAGTCCGCGCGTTTTTCTCGAGTCAGCGCGCGGCCAGCAACATTAATGCTAACGACACTCGAAGTCGTCGTCCCCTACCCCTCCGCGACATAATCGGGCCGCGTGCGCGCAGCGCGACACAATAAATCTTGTCCCGGAATAATAATTTTCTTTTTGCGAGCAAACGAGCGAGTGCACGTCGTCGCCTGACCGGCGTGTGATGGCTTTTAACGCATTAATGCAGAGAGCGCCGCAGGCTAATGGCGCTGGCGGCGTTTTTCCAAGCTCGATTTTTCAATGTTCTGTTTAGTGCGGAACAAGGGAGAGAGAGAGAGAGAGAGAGAGGGAGAGAAACGCAGGAAGTAAAGCGAAATTCCTGTTTTACGAGATTAACATCGAAGAAAATTCACGCCTGAAGTTTCTATCTGGTGCTCAATTTTACGCACGGGATTATGAGATTAATTTTACAGCATCGAGCCCGTTTTGGCACTTTTGAGGCGAGCTTGGAGAAAATAAAGCGAAATACAAGGCGGAATGACTGAGGTCAATGTAAGTTTAAGATGGAAATAGAAAGTTTAGGAGAATTAAAGTAAACTACAAAATTGCAAAGTCTGACTAAAAATTTTTTTTTAAAATGTTAAAGTACTAAGATATATTAGGATTAAGAATTACTTAGATATTATATTGTATTGATTTACTTAAGGAATATTTTTAATTTAAACATAGATTTACAGTTATAAATTTATTTAAATAATCTTTATAAATATCTGTTAAAATGTAATGAACATGATAATAAGTTAATACAGATTGGTGTAAACATTATTTTATTTTGTAAAACATATTGTTTGGAAATAATGTAAATGTATTATCATAAATCAACCTTTAAATAATTTAATTCACTTTATCATTTCGAAAGAAACATACTCGTAGATAAAATTTAAATTATGCTTTACATCCTTTCATCCGCAATATCGTGAAATTCATTGTTTTGGAATACATAAAATTAAAACTGCTTTTGATTTATATCAATGAAAAGAGTATTTTTGCGGAACATCGAAGTCCATATGTTTAACAAATTGATAGAATTATTTTATCTTTTATTTTAAAAAAGAACATCGTACTAAAATATTGACATTTCAGTTGGCAAACCATATTGGCAAACAAATCTAAAGTTAAACTCGACTTCAATTAAAAAAGAGGCAAATTTTATGACCACTGAAAGACCGCGAAAAAAGAGCCAATGACACGTGCGTTACTCTCCATGTACATTTTCTAGTATTGATATCCGCTTTACAATGACTATATGCGGGGGTCGCCTCGTATTTTCGATTGTTTCCAATCGCGGTTAGCGGCCTGGAATCCATTATACCGACTGACGCATTCAACGGCCATCTAAATGCGAAATTTTCAAGCGCTTCGATTAATCACAGTAAAAGCGGTAACCAAGTGACGATAAAATACTTTTGTTTCTCGGCTCGAAAATAAAATTTTATGATCTTCTAGTGATGAGGAGTGCAGTGTAATTTAATTATCTGCTCTATCGCTATTGGGAAAACAAGAGAGCTTTCATTTAGCTGGAATAATTATTTATTTTTATCCTTTAAATTAAAACAGATGCGCAAGTTGAATCAACAATTCGGGGATGTCTTGTTACACGATATTTTTACTTGCTTAAAATAATATATGATAATGTAGGAATAATATAAAGACATATTTTAGTGCTCCAAAAAACTTGCAGCTAATTTAGTAAATGATTTATATTTACTTTTATACCAAATTTTTCTACATAAATGATGGGTATATAAATATGATGATGCAATTTTTTTTTAATATATAGAAACCCTGGTAGAAATTTCCCCAACCAAATTGGCCAAGTCTTTAAAAATAGGCTAGTGGATATCTAATTCTTCACAGTTGGGGAAACTTATTACCAGGGAAGCCTTTTTTAAAAAAAATTGTCATATATTTTAGATACTAAAATTACGACAAGCAGTAATTTGAAAAAATAGTTTTTATAGTTCTTTAAAAAAATTGAAACTTCAATAATTCAAGTTTACTTAATAAATTAAACTGACATCACCATTTAATAATATTTTCTCTCACCTAACGATACCATTAGTTATCTCAATGTTCAATATGTACAATCATTTTTCCAAGAAAACAATTACACAGTTATTAACAGCCCGCGCGTAAATTACAATTACCCCCACCTTCTCCCACGACCAAAACTAATAGCCGTAACCTAGTTAACTAGTCAGATAAATACATTAGAGCCCAGCAGTCGGCGTTAATGAAGAACCATAAACAAGGGAAGCCAGCACAAAAAGAAAATACACCCACATCGCGAAACATAGGGCAGAGAAGCAAGCCAAAGACAAGCTAGACGCGCAAGATAGCTGCGCAGGCACGCGCTCACCTATCGGGCTGCTATCGGCGATACATTAAATCGCGATTAATCTTTATTACCAGGCGTGCAGTAAACTTCGGCTTCGGCAAAACGATCCGCCAGCGGCCGCATATTAAACTCCCCGAGCTAACGGGACTTTACATAATCAACTCAATTTAGCTTTATGGGCCGTGCGACGCTTTAGAGTAGCGATGCCTCTCTCAGCTAGTCCGAATTTATTGCCAAGTTCGCGCGTGCCGATATTTAAGGCTCGCCACGCACGATTGGATTCCTTTATCGAATTCAATCGACTTTCTCGTTTGCGGCGCGGTGGTGAACGAACGTTCAATTAATAGCGGCGTTACTTTATGAGATGTTATTTCTGGTATGAGGATTGATTGGTTTGTATGAAAATTAATGCAGTCGCGGTAGGGATGGATTCGTCGTTTATGGTCAGTTTAGTAATTTGAGTTGGTTTTATTTTCTTTAAGATTTATAAAAGCATTTACAAAGTTTCTTAGACTATAGAACACTTTAAATACTAATAAAATTTACAAAAGTATGCGGAAACTGGCGCATGGGTCTATAACGGCTCTAACGCGCATTGATTATCAAACTTTTTATTTTTATCTTAATTATATAGATTAAAAAAAAAGTACTTAAATTTTTGTTCCTTTGATTTAATTGAACCTATTTCATATTTTATTTCACATTTATTTAAAATTTCAAAAATAAAAAATATTGACTTTTTTCCCCAGAAAGAATAAAAATTTAAATTGAAGAATTTATACCAAACCATTCACTAGTTAAGCAACAACCTCCTGACCTATATTTCAAATCGCATATAAATTCAGTCGCATTTAAAAATTTCCAGTATCATTAATTTTGATTTTTCATCAAAATTTTCACAAAAAAAAGTCATTGTAAAATAACTCTCATAGGTTAATGTTGTAGGAAGCGAAAAATAAGACATAATATCAAACGATACTAAATATATCATAATCTTTCACAACTATAAGATTGAACGCTCAAATTCCTCAAAATCAAGGAGAAAGAAGCCGCAACAATACGCACAATCCGAGTCATCTCCAACCTTTTTATTCGAAAATCGCGTATCTCGCGCGACGAAGAAAAACGCCGGAAGCTATCCGTTTCCCTCGAAGTATTGAGCAAAACAGCTCAATTCTTGTCGAAGCGTGTTACTACATCGACTTCCACCACGACATACCGCCACAAAACTTACAGAGGCAACGAGTAGGGAATGTATTTTGTCTGCGAGGTTCGCGCCAGTCACGAGCATCCCGTCAATGCCAAGTTTAAACTCGCGAGGCTACGAAGTTCAAGAATAGAAAGAAAATCGAGGATTGAATTTGAACGGTTACTTGGGTAATGGTTGAACAAGTAAAAATGTAAATATGTGTTTTCTTAAACTCAGTTGTGTTTGTTTGAAGCAATTTGAGAGAAGTTCAAGGTCATTTTTATGACAGTTAAAATGTTCTACTTTGTTTTGTAATTTTCTTCTTGTACTTTTATGATACTTTCGATGTATTTTCTAAATTTAGTGATTTCGTGAAAGTTTTTCAGAAGAGTGAAATTAATTGTGTATTTCGAAGTATATTCTTTTACGTTAAACTTACTGCTAGCTAGATATTGTAATTTACAGAAGTCTACCATTTTTTCTTAATCTAAGATCTTTTAAACAGCTTTTATTGTTAAGCTAAAATTTACTTTTCTCATTTCTTATACATTGACTTTAAAATGAAATTGCCATTTTCCTTTTTTGAAAAAAAGAAATTTATACGGTACTACAATTCTTTTTCGGCTTTGATATTTTGAGGTCTTTACATGTATTTAAATGAACTTTTTATCATCAGTAATATGTATAAAAGTTGTCAAGCTATTTTACTGATATAAAACTCGTTGGACATGAGAAATTCAGTTCTCATCACAATAATCCACATATATTTTTAAGTATCTTGCTCACAAAATTTGTTCAATTACAAACATTGACGAAAGTGGCAAAAATCCTTTTCCAAAAGAATAAAAATACATTTATCGTTCTTCATAAACCAATCCCAACATAAATTTACAAACACGCCATTAATTTCCCCCAAAAACAAAATTCGCTTTTTAACAACCTCCCGCTCACTTCGAAATGGTTATGATTCACTGGGGCCGATCCATTTCTCCAGAAAAGCACAGGGTGCCCCGGCCGAACTCGAATTCACCTCTTAGGGATCAATCCGGCTATATTTTCACGTAGCTAGACAGCCGACAGCCCTCTCTTTCAGCTCGATGTCTCGTGTTCCCCGTTGTGCGAGGCGCGCGCGCGCAGCGACCAACTTTCTCGCGGGCCTCCGTTCGCCGGGCATAAATCCACTTATGCGTCAAGCTCTTTTCTCTCCCTCTTGTGTGGAAAGGAGGAAAAGAAACAAAGGGCACGAGAGCCCCTCGACGCTGGAGGTTCGCTCTCCTGGCTTCTTTGCCATTTTCAGTTGGAGAAAGCGAGCTTTCTTGCAGTGCGCGCGAGATGCGAGTCGAGTAAATATAATGTAAGATGGCTGTGTGGGTGTGCATTGGAAATACATTGACGAATTGGCGCACTCGCGACTGGGTGGTAGTTTGCTCTGGAGATGTTTAAAGTTGCCGGCGAAATTGCCGAGATGTTACTGAAGCTTTTTGACAAACGGAGGATATACTTTTCTTTTGAGGACTGACAGTTTGTCGATTTGTATGAGAAATTCACCGTGCAAAATTGTTTTTTTTGTGTATGAGTGAAAAGCTGCAGGGAGAGAAAAGAATGTGTAAGAATTGATTTTGAAAGTTATTTAAATGTAAATACTAATTATATTCACAAGCTCAAATTACGATAAATTTCAGCGTAATAATAGGAAATTGGTAATTCTATGTAAATATTTTTACAGGCAAAATATATCATATTTACACATGCTCTCGTGTGAACAATGTGAATTATTCTAAAAGATATTTAAAAAAGTTTTTCAACATTTTCTGCTTGGAAAAAGTTACAAAAGTAAATTTGCATGCTCACATTTAATACAAACAAAGTAAATGCCTGTATGAACTAAAGTATGTAAAGCTTGTAAAACAAAGAAGAAAATCGGATGAATATCAAAGTATCGCGTATATAGTGACTATGTTTTGCAATGGAGATATACTTTTTAAGCTTTGAAACTTTTATGTGAAAATAATTTCTTGTTTTCCAAAAAATTCAAATTTTTTCATAAGTAATTCTAATCCTAAAAGGTGAAACGTTTCCACAAATATTAAAATGTAGTATAAATATTAAAATTGAAAAATTGGTATGTACTTTTAATGTGCACTTTTTTAAATAAAACGCAGAGTTATTTAAGTATAAATTAATAATCAGAAGTGTGTTTCCATTTATTTAAAAAATTTTTCACGGTATGAAAATATTTTTAATTTTTAAAAAATATATGCTTACGAATTCTTAAAAGTTTATCTTTTATAAATTCGTTATGATTTTTGAGTAAAAACATAAAGTTTTATACAATCAAGTTTTAAGGTACACGATAAAAGAAAGGCGCACTTGAATATTGCAACACATCACAGAACAGAATCAAACATAAATTGAATACAAAAATTGCTTTAACATAAAATCGAAGATCGGATAAGGGCTAATCATGTCAATGTAAACAAGCGGAAAAAGTACAAAAGATTGAATAAAAGAAGGGAGCACAGAGGCTTGCCATGTGAAAATATCCCTGTATATACATACTTTATCCGCTCTCCTCTTATTTTGGGTACTTTGATTCCCCAGCGGAGGCCACGGAGATACCTTTCTTGGTGATCGCTTAAATTTGAGCTTCCTCCAGTAAGAAAGTGAAATGAAATGTAATAAAATAAAAAAAAGGATGAATGTACGTGTGCGTATGAATATTGGGGTAAATGAAGTTATTTTATCTAAGATTACACAACTTGTCTGACGAAAAGGTAACAGTACTGAGACCTTTTTGGGTCGAAAGATTGATTCTGCCTATAGGCAGAATGTATGATAACCAATTACTTGACATGTGATTCATAGCAAATATTTGCATTAGAGAATGCTTATCTAAATAATGATAACGCAATTACCTTAATATTACAAGCATTGATTGAATAGTATTATAATTAACTGTCGAACGATATTGCTAAGTAAAATGCATAGAATTTCTATAAAAAAGAATTTTTTAACAAATATTAATTACGAAGAAAAATATATTTTAAAATTTCTTTCATTTTAATAATATAAAATATTTTATTAAAACTAATAAAATGATCAAAATAGTAAAATATTGGATGTTAGAATGAATAGCATTCAAAAATAATATAAAAGAGAACTTCCGAAAACTACAGCAGACATCAAAATAGTCGACTTTTCAAAATATTTCTTTGGTATACTGCTGCTACTCGGTCCGTATGCATTTTAAGAAAATATTTGGGAATTCAAAATTTTATAAAATATTTTCAATATACTGCAATAGACGTGAATGGCTATTTCTTGAATCTCTACGCTTTTGCTTTCTCAAGAAGCCGTCTATAAAATTAAAATATTTTCTCTAGAATATTAAAATTTACTTACGTTTATGATTATGAAAAGTCTGAAGTAGCAAGCAAAATCTTAAATTCGGATTGAAAAGTTCAGAGTAGAAAAAGAAACTGAAAAAAAACGGAGAAAATTCCATTAATATCTAGACGACGAATTGCTCAAATATGCATACAGGTAATAAAAGTCTCTTTCCATAGATCTCTCCTAATTGCCTTCTCGTGTTCCGTAAGTTGAACGTCTATTTTGAGGAACAAAAAAGAACGTAATTGACTTCTCTTCTCCAATCTCTCTCAACATTACACTATATATAAATAAAGTTCAAAAACAGAAAAAAAAAACAAAAAGATCTTAGATGAACTACCAACGCTTTCAGTCCTACTCCACAAGCACGAGCTTTTATTAAACCGACAGATAGTGGATTAACAATATTTCTCTATCTCCTGCAAATCGTCTTGGGAAATCTCGCATTTTTAACCCGGCCGGCAAATCGAATCCACGCCGGTGATTGACATGTAAATTGCTTTCGTGCATCTTCTCCGAGCGCGCGCATCCCATATACGTATTCGCTGGTGGCGATGGCAGCGGCGGCGGCAGCGGCAGCAGCTGTGCCTCTTTAAAGCCGCCAAGTGCAAATGTTAGCTATCGATCAGCGCGCTACAATTTCGCGACCCGTTTTTACCGCTTTCCATTACCGGAACTTTTACAGCGACGCGCGCACGCCCGGGATGTATATAACGCGCCAGGGAGCTTTTTACGCGGCGTAGGGTTTTGAAAAATTCGAAGTCTTCGCGCGCGAATGGAGAGAGATCGGATTGCGGATATATGTTTGTAATTCATCGTGATTTAGACGTTTGGACGTGGGTGTCGTGAGAAGCGGAATTTTCATGGAAGACGGAAATTGAGGATGGAATTTCGAGGATTTACGCGGGTTTGATTTTCGTGAATTTTATTGATTTTTTGTTAGGGCGATGGTTTGAATATTAAATTTATTGTTTTGGTAATTTCAATTATATAATAAAAAATTAGAACAAAATATTTTCTCTTGTTTCATGAGCGTTTGACTAAACGACTATAATATTACTTTGTCATTTTCTGTGTAAAATACTTTATGGTAAAGCTTCTTATGTTTAAAGAACTTGCTTTTTTCTGAAAAATGCTGAAGCTAAAGCTTACTTTTAGAAAAATCAGCAGACTAGCAAAAGAGATATAAAAATATTCTAAAATCTTCAAGGTAAAGAATATTCTTTACTATAGTAGACTGGACTATAAAAAAAAGAATTACCTTTGTGTATATAAAACTGAATTTGACATTTCTCCTTTGTTGTTAGAAATTTTGGTCGAAAATTCAATAAAAATAATTGAGGTTACACCCAGTTAAACGTAATTGGAAATTTCAGTTGAATTCTACTTCAAATTCCTGAAAACTCACAAATTTAATTGAATCTTCAACCGTGTTCAATCGAATTGTTACTGAAATTCGTTTTCGAATTCGAACTTGAAAAAAACTTCAATTATTTCTATTGAATTTCCAAACACATTTTTAACAGCACGTAACCGAAAAAAAAGTTACCGATCCGCGCGGAAGGTAGCTTACGAAATTACGAGACACGAAAGTGCAACAAAAATTATCGTGCGCCAAGGAGCGTGCAGTTGGGAAAGACTATAAGTTTCGTCGGGGAATTTGAGGGTGCCCGAGGGAAGAGAAAAGTCGGCGCTCCACGGAACTAAAGGGTTGATTGCATCGCATTTTCCGAGATTAGAACGTCTCCTGTTAATGAATTCCGCCCGGCCGATCTCCCGCGGTGCATTCTCGCATTTTCCCGCTCGAAAAGATGCGCAAGGGCGCAAGGTCAGGAGAAGGAGGAGCTGAGCTATGTGGAATTACAGGAGAAGAGAGAGAAAGCGTGGTTGAAAGGAGAGAAGCCTATGATTCATATATCCAGTTTAGGTAGTTCTGTTATGAGTGTTGAATTAACTTGGTGATGTAAAATATCACAATAGTAAATAATTTTAATACTAGGATTAGGATTTAAAATGTCATGGCCGAAGGTAGGCAGTAAATTGCACTTCCCCCACTCCTCCATTTTGATCCGCCATGACACTTTAAATCCCAATAGTATACTAAGAAATTATTTATGATTTATAATAGTTGTTTGAGTAACAGTGATGTAAATAATTAAATTATTTTAAATAAATATATTCCTTCTGTATTAATTTATGATTGACGTAAGTTATGTGGTCGATTTGACAATTATTAATGTATTGTTGTTCTACATTTGCAATTTACCACTTAATTTAAGATACATAATTAATGTAAAAAACGTAAAATAACTAGTATTTTTGTAGTAACGTGTATGCGTAATGTTAACATTTGCATGAGATCAATTCAAATCTGTATCAGTTTAAAGTGTATGTACTACTAACATTTGTATAAGGTTAATTCAAATCATAAATTTAAAAACAAATGATTATATACCTGCACGTAAAGTAAAATCTTCCTAAATCAAAATATCTTTTATTTAATGAATATTTATTTAATAATATTTAACATCAGTATATAAATGCTGATGTTAAGGAAATAATACCGACAAAAATATCGTTTAGACAGTTTTGAAATCGTATAGTCTTTTTGATGACATAAGTATGGAAATCGATTATTTACATTTTGAAACAATTTTTACCCGAGCAAAGTAATGGACCAGAAAGTAAATTTAGTATTTATGAAATAATGATAAATTTTACATAAATATAATTAGAAAATGTTGAAACGATTTATCTAATAAGATTAAAAGTTAAAATACTGTAACTCTTTACTTGAAAAATGTCAATTTAAAAATTTCGGAATCCTGAATTGATCTATTTTGCAAAAGTAGCAATTCTCTTCATTCTTAAAATCATTATACAAAGCTAATATTATTGCGCAAGCGCCCAAACACACAATTAATCTAAATATTCCCCAAAAATTGCATTCAATCATTGCATTTATCCACAACAATTAATTCCAAATAACGCGCCATTACGCTCCTAATCTCGATTATCAAAACAATACCCCGCGCGCTCAATCTACGGGCGAGCGTCTGTATCACACCCCAGTATATAAAATCTATTTACTCGCGTTAATTACTGTGCTCCGCCGGGCCCGACATTATAATTACACATCGCAATTATAGCGTAAATAATCGCACTTGCACAAAAGAGGCGCGACGCTTAAAACGAGGCGATCGCTGCTCTGCCGCCCCGTTGTCACAATGGCCCGTCGCGCCGCTTCTGCGTACGTGCAGTCTGGGCATGTATACATCGAGCTATAATTATGAGAGCGAGTGCGCGCCGCTGCGTTTGACGCGCAATGCCGTCGTGATAATTCAAAAAGTAAATTATTTTATGCGTGTACATCCGTCTGACTGGCTCGCACTTGCTGCGCTGCGAAATTCGAGGATGGACTGGCTTTACGCCTGTGGAAGGATTGAAATTTTTCAAGTGTGATGGTTGGAGTTGATGAGGGTTAACTTGAATGCTTGATGAGTAAATAGAAATTGAAATATTTGTGTTTCGATTGTATAATGTATTAAAAGAATGTTTGTAAATTAAAGTAACGCAGGCTTGGTATTTTATATTATCTTGGTAATGATTCAGTATAAATTTTCAATACGTGTGTTTTAATAGGCTCTATTTAGAAGTAACAGCAGGAAATATAATTATGGTTGCAGATAAGAAGATTGTAAGTAAATTCAGTAACTTAGAAACTTTTCCAATTATTACAGGAAAAACTTTCCAATTAAAAGTTAGTTCTATTGGATAAGTAGTAATGATTCAGCTCGAATGGCAAAGAATATGGAAATAAAAGTCTTGATGCAAAAGAAGCTTGTTCAACCTGTACCGATTGGAATTAGTTTGTAATTTTCTAAATTAGTGGATTTTAAATTACAACAATGTCGTAAACTTTAATATAATTAAGAACAATCTTGATGTGACAAAAGGAAACAAAATCTAAGAATACAACAAAATTTGAAAAAATAAGTAGAAAATAAGTTAATATTTAGCCCGAAATTCTGTAATTTTAATGAAAATTTTACACTTTACGAATCTGATACCCAGTGGTGTAAATTGACATTAGTTTAAACAAAATTGATCTTTGATGTATTTTGATGTACTTTGCATTAATCCATGTGAGCAAATTTTCGAAGTATTGTTTTAATCACTTTGAAAGAAAATGAAAAAAGGATTTTTTTGTAAAAAAAGGTATATTTTAATAGTTTTATCCATTTTAATACCCTATAACGTTTAAAAAAAATGTTATTGTATGTTGTAGATTTCAAAATGATTACAATTTTTTAATCAATAATCTATTTATAAGAAACAATTTTTATCAAACAAATATTAAAAAGTCTTTACAAAATAAATCTTTAAAAAAAATATACTTTATCAAAATCTACAATTTTTTTTTATCAAAATCTACAAAAATATATAGCTCGAGAGATTGATTCAAAACACATCAGACATTAACCGCGAAACACAAGTTTATCAATTCGTTAAAATATTTACGTTAAAAGTTAATTTACTCGGACCGCTGCAATTCTACACCATTACGCGCGCGCCTCGACTACAAACGCTCAAACGTACGATTATTATCACTGCGAGTCATTTTCCGGCGAACAATCGTATAATTCAGGCAGCGGCGTGGCGAAAGTTGATCTCTGCATTTTACAGGCGCGTATCATCCCCTCCGTATACAGCCCGCGTCGGCGAGAAATATATGGAGAATTAGTAACGCGATTCCCTGCGCGCATACACCTGATCCGGTTTCGCGTATCGCCGAGGACCTGGCAGCCAGTTTACGCGCGAATTAATCCGTTTGTTCACGCGTCGACCGCCCATTAAAACTACGCTGGATTTTAGCACACTCATTGTGCGCGACGCGCAGCTGATTGAAATGGCTGCAAGGGTAATAGCGGGTTTTTTACATGCGATAGAGAGGGACGGCTCGGTGCTGCTTGACGCAGACCGCGAGGACAAAGAGATGCTTTGTTAATAAATTTCTTTTATCGATCGGCTCTTTGAGTAGAACTGTAGTGTGCTAGGACTATGCGAGGTAGTGGAATTGATAGGGGTAGGTTGGGTATATGTGGTATTGAGAATGGTTGGTGCGGTTTTGTTGTAATAATATGATAGATTTTGCTGCAAACTCAAATTTTAGATTGATAATGGTTACTGGTGGTAAGAGGGATATTATTATTATTAATTAAAAAAGACAATTAAACTTTTGACTTTTGAGATAAATTAATTTCCTGAGAAAGGGAAAGCTAAAAAGTCATTTTAACAACGACTAAAATCGCGATGTTTGTCATGTCTCTTAATTTATTTACGCTCGCGTGTTTCATTATGTCGCATCTCTATTTTCGCTTTAATATCGTATTTCCACTAATATATGGTTTTTAGTACTAAATACTTCATATTGTTATTAACTATAGTAATACAACTATTCGTAAGGAGAAACTCTGCCTTTTGCTTAGATTATAAATAATTATCAAGATAAAAATTATCCACAAAAACTGAATCAATATGTATTGGCTATTTTTAATTTCTCCATTTTCTAAAGAAATGTATATTAATTGTGGAAGAAATGTAGATTAATTTTATTATTCTTTTAACTGCGCATTGAAGAAAGATAGAAAAATTGAGAAGATGTCTAAAATATAAAAATTATTTTCATTGTAATCTGATGATTTATATAAATTATAATCGTCTAAACTATAATAAAATGCAGTTATATCCATTATTTTTTTAACATCGAAATAGTACGATCGATTCTGATGTGAAAAGGAAATTGGAATATTTTTGTATAAGAATATAAGCCGAGTGCGTAATAATTATAAGTTAATATTAGCTTAATAATTCAATTCAGACAAGTAGATCGAAATTAAAGGAAATGTAAATACTGCAGAAACAACCCAATTAACAATAAAACAAACCACAAGTACATAAACAGTGATACCACAAATGAGTACAATAAAAAATAAATTTCCATTGAACGAACCTCCAACTCAACTAAATACTACAAGCTAGTTATAGTTGACTAAGCTCCTTGACTGCCCATCAGGAAGTGTATTGCACTCTCGAGTCGAGTGCAGGCAAAAAATAGCTAGCCCACAAGCTCGCTATTTCATCCAAGAATAAAAAAAAGCTATTGTCAAGCATCGGGTCAAGCATCGAACAATAAAAAATTTTGTTGTGGTCCTTGAGAAGCCACGGAAAAATCTGGTTTGTTAAAATGTTGAAATTTAGAAATCATATAACATTGACAACCTCAATTATTTTTATTTGATACCATTTATAATAAACTATACTCTTTTGTTTCGACTGCGAATAATACAAATTTTTATCTAAAAAATTCATTTGGTTATTCATTAAAATTAAACTAAAAATTAAAACTCGTTTACCGAAAACAAACTGGGACACATTTAGACACACTTTAAGTTTTTATTTAATTAGAAGAGACAGTTGCTTAATTAACATTTTGACATTTTTTCTGGGTAAGTGGAAGACAATACGGTTCACTGGTCGTTTTTAGTTTTCGAGAGGGAAGCAAAACATCAGTAAGCGAAAAGATAAAAAAAGTCGAAATGTGCGAATAAGCGAGGCGGAAAATATGGTTTGTAGTAATGAAAAGGATCAACATACAGAAAACGAGAAAAGAACGAGGAGAGAATGTCTAAATTGCGCGGGAAATAACAGAGACGAAAAAGATGTTGGCGTGAATAAAAGTAAACATTGTGAATGCACCTACTTCAGTACGTATTTTAGATCAATCTTCAGGTCAATTTATTTCTTTATTTACTTATTTTTTTTTACAGTCATAATAGTCTCATTAAATATGGTTCTTTATCAAAGTAGAAACGCTGATGCAACAGATTTCAAGTCTTTAATAACAAGCATTCCACTCGTATAAAATTACATTGAATATACATAATAAGTTTCTTTTTATCAAAAATTAAAAAAATACATACCAATGCAAAGATAAAAGAGAGAAACCCATACACAGCAGGCCAGGAAGAGAAATGGCGTTGGGGGAAAAGAGGAATACGGAGTGCAGATGGAATCGGGCCATGAGAGCAACACGCGCGAGAGGAACGTTTTACCAGGGGAAATGGCTTGATCATTTCATTAGCGTCCAGTTAAGCCTTCTCTCTCTCTCTCTCTCTCTCTCTCTCTGTCTCTCTGTCTCTCTCTCTCTCTCTCTCTGTCTCTCTGTCTCTCTCTCTCTCTCTCTCTCTCTCTGTCTCTCTCTCTCTGCCTCTCTGTCTCTCTCTCTCTCTCTCTCTCTCTCTCTCTCTCTCTCTCTCTCCCTCTGTCTCTCTCTGCCTCTCTCTGTCTCTCTCTGTCTCTCTCTCTGTCTCTCTCTCTCTCTCTCTCTTCCTCTCCCTTCTTTGCCAGTTTCTCTCTCCATCTCCCTCCCTCCACTCTGAAATTTTGCATTTCCATCGGCGATATCCATCTGCATTACCATTAGCCGTGGGGCGCCGTGTCGCCTGCGCCCGCACACTTGCATAAATAGGAAACTTTCCGAGCGCGGAATTCAAGAATCACCGCTGGGAAATGCGTTTAATTTTCTCGCCTTCTTTTCTCGTTTTTTCGACAGAGAAAATTATCGAGCTTTTTGTAGTCAAGGGGGATGGATATTTTAATGATTTGTTAATTGCCAGCAGTGAGGGTTAGATTTCAGTTTATGGAAATCGGGTGTATTAGATTATTGCGTTAGGTTTGAATAATTCATGTAAATTTTAATATTTCGAAAAATTTTTAGTGGGATAATATAACTTAAAATTTAATAATCTTTTAATATTTCTAATTTTTCTTTCTTTTTGTAATGTAATTAAAGAACAGAAAAAGTCTGAAAAAAACTCTTTCAAATAATCCTGCAATGAAAAGAACGTAGAACGTGATTTAAAACTTCATTAAATACGTAATTTTACAAGATTATTTAGTAAGACTTCTTGGATTAAAGAGAATCGTTTTATTTTTAATAATTCATTTGCCTTTGTTTGTAATACGTAGTTTTAACAAGTATTTAATGGATTTAAATACATTTAAATAATTTAACAAAAATATATTTATATTTGCACATTGTTAATCACTCTACCGATTACACGCAAAACCTCATCTAAGACACAAATTATTGTTTACAGTTTGATAATTACTATTCAATTAATACCTATCAAAACAACAACCTGCCGAAAAAGCCGATAGCAGCTTATCCATCAAAAAGTGTCACAAACTTCTAAAATTAATCCAAGTAGAATAAAGTGTCTCCGCACACACGTTCGCGGTTCTTCGCGGGATTTGGCGGGGGGGGGGGGGGGAGGGGGGCTGACTCGGGCGTGATATCGGAGGTAGATAATAATCCTAATTTCCACTAGGGTAGATAAAGTAGGGAAATGGTTTTGTTAAATACTTTCAAAGAATTATTTATATGTATTTCAAACAATTTTACGACTACTTCGGACGTACGAAAGTTGTAACTGCTTGCAATAATAGTAA
>JAPYZA010002918.1:0-28750 GCA_030522685.1 Eupelmus azureus | reverse complement strand
CGGGGGGGGAAAAAAAAAAAAAAAAAAAAAAAAGAAGCAGCGCAGAAAGGGGGATAGGAGAAGGGAGGAAAAATGTAAAGAAAAAACGCGCAGGGGGGCCAGGGCTGATACGGACGATCGCTCCATCAGAAGGCGGACTGATCATTCCGCCGTCGCTCTCGTAATTATTATTCGTATTTTAATGGTCGCGTCGCGCGCGATGCCGAGAGTGAGAGAGCCTTTGAAGGTGAGGAGCAGCCCCTTCTCCCTAGCTCTTGATCTCTTTCTCTCTCTTTCTTTCTCGCTCTCTTTTTGCCCTTTTTTCCGATCTCGCGCTCGCGCTCATCCCACCTCCGGCGCTCCTCGCTCCCTCTCTCGCGCTTTCTTGCGAGCTTTTAAAAATATTGGGGATTTCAGATATCCAGTCGCAGCGTCCTCGCCCTAAAAACGAAGCGGGATGTTTCTTTTTCTGAATTAAACAAAGACGAGAGCGCAGAGCAGAGGAGGTTAGAGACAGAGAGGGGCTCTTGAGTGCCTACGGCGAAGCCATTCAATCAGAAAGCCGAGGATAAGTCGCGACTCTGTGTATATATAGAAAGCCTGGGCTCGATTCTTATTCTTTTCTTCTGGCGATATCGATGCGGATGTAATGCTGATGACTGTGTCGCGCGAGCGGGTAGGCGCGCGCGCGCTCGCTGCATTGTTCTAAGCGTCGTTCGCCTCGAAGCGAGCTGAGAGCACGGCCGAATGATTGATATCGTGAAATATGAAATGGCAAGCGAGCCGGAGAGCCGCGCTACCATCAGGATATTAAGAAAGAGAGAGACGGATAAAGAGAGCAGCAGCGCGACGACATCAATCAATTTACAACCCTTCGACTGATTAAGCCGAATCAGCGGCGCTCGAAGACAGCGCTCGCCCGTAGCCGGCTCGCTGCCGTCCCGTCGTTAATATGGATTAATAGATAAATATACAATCAGAAGTAATCTATATTAATTAAGGGAGGGTCTTGCTCGCTTGCTCGCGCCTCTCCTTTGTGGCCTGCGCACCGTGAATATCCGGCAATTCATTCGTTAACCCTCACCTTCGACCTCAAGCCCACGACAGCACGCGAACCTCCTATACACACCCGAGACAGAATACGGCCTCATATGTGTGTATATACACATAGTTGGGTCTGAACGTATTTGTTCTAATGTCACGAAATCACCCGATGATAGGAGCCCATTAGTTTTATACCCCTAATTGGAACACTTTTCCTAAAATATAAATAGGTAAAACAGGGTTGTAAGGGGATATGTGCAGATGTTTTACGTATACCGCAAAAACTTTTCAACGCTTTCGCTGATTCGCGAGATTTTGACTTTTTCTAGTGAGAGTCTAAAATTGAAAAAGTTTTTTATTACTGGATTCCTAGTATTTCGTGTACAGGTAATTTCATAATGGTGCACGAATTGCTGTTTCAACTTCGATTCTGTTGATAGATTAATTTATTGTTCGAAGGAAATAAAAATTGTACCTTGAAAAAAATATATTTTTCTTCTTTTCATTGTAGAAATAGTAATTTTTCTATGTCTTGCAATAATTATTGTTTTGTATATGTGTAAGTAAACCTTCTTCTTTAGATGCAATGTTTTTGATTTGTTGTTTGAGATGCTATTAATATTTATCTCAGCCGAGCGATCTAAAGAAGAAATACCGGTCGAAGTAAAAATCAACTTATACATAAGTACCTAACTATATTGCACTTGTATATCAAAAACTATTATTATACAATTCCTTACCTGGCATATCATAGGGATGTTAGGTCAAACATTAATATATTATAAAATTCAAGTCTAACGAATTTTTTAGTTTTTTCTTAAAATGATACTAAATCGTTCATTATTCAAGTATTCTAAAGCGTTAGACCACATTACAGTAGTACAGTAAACATATACCAAAGTTTCAGCTAAATGAATGACCTGTACAATTAAATTTAAGTCACCCCAACTTTGTAATATTTCATAAATTTATGAAGATATACTAATTCCGAAAACTATTAAATTAATGAATAAATAAATAAATATTAGATCTATTAATTTTTAATTCCATTCGTTTTTTTTTTCAGAAAATAATGGATTATATCGTATTGAAATTTTATCGCTTATTTTTCGAGTTATATCTACATTTCATAGTTTATTGAATAATAATTGTTAAGATTTTCTTAATATTATTTTACAGGAGCATTATACGAAGAAGTCAATTAATTTTGCAATAAATAAAAAACAAAATAAAATAAAATAATTATTTTTCTTCCTAAAAACTTATTTGCCTGTCCATAATATTTCGCGTCTTCCGCTAATATTGATATTCAAGGGCGAGAAAAGAGAAAGCCCAAAGCAGTATTACACTAAACGAAAACAAGGGCTAGCCGTTGCTCTGACTCTCTCGTGAACTCGCTAAAAAGGGGGCAGAGCAGAATAGGTTACGGTTTAGAGGCAAGTATAAGAGCGTGTGCGCGTGGCGCTCGTTATTGCCGCAGAGCGAGAGAGCCTTGCGACTCTCACAAATCCCAATCTGAAATATGACGTTAAATAATCCGAGGCTGGCGCGTTCTCCTCTCTCTTTCTCTCTCCTCTGTCTGTGCGGGTCCGTAGTGCCGCGCGGCGACCCTGATTAGATTGTATCCTCTCCAGACAAAAGCTCCGATACCCCAGAAGGGAAAACATCCAGATAATGCCTTTGTGCTACATTAAAATGCAGACAACGCCATTGTACGGAGTTTCATATTTTGATTATTCAAGTGCTACGAGAGCTTTAGAATTTTAGAGAAAAAATTCGGCTTTTATATTTTCAAATATTTAAAAAAAAAAGTACTAAACCTGCATTCACATTGATCAACGTCCATAAAAACATAATTCAGCATCATCAACGAAACAATGATTTCAAAAAGAGCGCGATGATTTCTGCCGTACAATAAACCATAGCATGCATCAACTTAACCTGTTTATGCACATAACCCGGGCATCGAAGAAGAAGTAAAAGAGCGTCGCTCGGCCAGCATCCACACACGGCAGAAAAGACGTTCGGCAAGTTTGCAGAGTGCACGTCCCCTTTGTGCGGCACAGAGCACTAAAAGCGGCTCGCTCGCGCTCGGGCTAAAATACGAGTCACGTGAGAATATCATTAGCAAATTGCTTAATTTACGAACCTACTCCGCGGCCATCCCCCCGCGACGTCTTGACGCCGCGTCCGATCGTCGGGGCCTGGGCTCGCGCGAAAGACATCCTGGCGTTCGTAAAACAGCCTCGGGACAAATTGAGGGAAATTGATGTCCGGCATAAATCGTCGGATCACGTCCGTTCGTCATCGCGACGTTATTTAACGAGCGCGCACGCGCGGCTGGTCCTTAACGAGGCTGTAAACAAATGAAGTTATTGACAATTTTCGTTTTTGTTTAGAGACGCGACAGTGTATCGAAGCTCAGAATGGATCGTTATTACCGATTCGGCGCAGCGGGGAAAAATGTCGAGGATGCGATGATGATAAAGAAAAAAAAAGGAGCAGCGATAACCGAAGAGGCCCGTAATTCTCGAACGACCGATAAATAACGCGCGCTCGCGTTCCTTTTACTCGTCCTTCTAGTACACGGGTGGGAGATAAAAGACATCGGTAATTTTTAATTCCCCCTCTCAATGTGCGATAAATCCAGGGCGAATGATGTATTCGCCGGCACCTCAATTAGTCATCCCCTTAAAAATCTTCATTGTATCAAAAGCAAACGCGCGCCCGCGCACTGCACAAAGCGAGAGAGAGGAAGAGAAAGACAGACTGACAACGGGGAAAGAATGAATCGGCCAATATATATCTCGCGAACGAGCACAATAGACGAAATCCGTTTAGAGATCGCGCGCTCATAAATATGAGGGCCCGAGCGCAGGCGGCGTTATCAGATAAGAAAATAGCACCTAGCGATCGCGGGAACCGACGTCCGTAATATATTCGAAACGGGCCCCGCGCTGACCGAAAGAAAGAAGAGCAGCAGCAGCAGCAGCAGCAGCAGCAGCCAGCAGTTGGCTGGGCCGGGCCCGGCAACCCCAGTCATATATAATCCAAGACGTTAAGTGGGAGACCTCCGCGACGCTCGGGCCCGAGCGCGTTTTATCACCGCGCTCATATAGTTTCAATACGCCATCAATAATGCAGGGCCCCCTGTGCGCGATAGCCCGCGTGCTGTGAGAACTCGCCGAGGTGCGCGCGAGCTCTGTTTTTATATTAATAAGCCTTTTGCGATTGTAGATGCCTGAGCATTGGAGCTGCTTCTTTTTCGTTCTTTTGAAATTAGATTTATGCGCTTGTGAGCATTGTAGCTGCTTAATGAGTCCTTTTTCTAAGTTATTTTATTGCCTCGATGAATGTCGTATTATTTCTGTTTGTTTGGGGTAATTGTGTTAATTGATTATGCATGGATATTAGCTAGTTTCATATAGAGCGTCAGCAGTGCAGTAGCCATGCGAGTCAACGATGTAAATAAGGCGTATTTTAAAAGCAAAGGAAAAATGGGTCGAGTATTTAATCACTTGGGCTAACAACCAGAATTTCCATTTTCATGCGAGTATCAAATTAACAAGTTTATCTCGGGCGATTAAATTAAAATTGAAAAATTCTTTCTTTCCCAGCGTTATTAATTATGCGCGCGGAGCGACCTCAGCGTCCATACGTGGCTGGCATTCAAAGGCGTCAGCGTTCTATTAGAAAGACAAGTAACAAATTTATATCCAATCTTATCTGATGGCCGTGCGCCACAGCTCCCGACTCCCTTTTCCAAAGAGCTCCTCTCTTTTCTCCTTCTTTTTTAACGTAAATTGCACAGTCGCACGCTGTATGCTACTCTCTTGCCTCTCTCTCTCTCTAGCGCGCGCTTTTCGTGTCGCTCGGTAATTAAACAGATCATTAACGTCATCGCGCGCGAGCGGCTCTTGCTTCGTAGAAGGGGGACGCGAAAGAGAGGGCAAGCAGTGGCAGCAGTAGTAGTGGTAGTAGTAGGAGAGAAGAGCGAGCGAATCGCGCGAGAGCGGCGCATTACCGTTACGCGATGGCCGGGCGGCGATAGGTGCCTTGACTAATGCGACGCGCTGCACCTTGCAAATTGCTCGACGCCGCCACCGCCGCCGCCGCCGAGCATCGACGTTATTTCGCGCAGGCGGGACTCTGCTGCTTGTATATATAGGCGGCTGCGCGACACAGAGACGGCCGAGTCGACGTTTCTGGATGCCGTTGGATGTAGACCGAGAAAAAATACTGCGAGAGGATTATTTAAAGGTTTGGGGAGAGGTCGATTGGGTGCATTGTCTTGTTTAACTGCTACAGGTGCACCTGTCATTATATTTTTTGTAAATTGTTCTTCTAATTGTTGGGATAAATGCATTAAAAAAGAAATCATTTTAAAACATGATTTTCTAATTGACAAGTTATGATTTTGATAAAAAGTATTTTAATTATAATTTATAAAAGCTATGCTTCATATTTTAAATAAGAATTCAATTCATCAGCAATTAGAAAGTCATAATCATATAATTATTAATAACCTACTTGTACAAACGCTTGTTAGCAGAAAAAATGCTGTACCCAGCAGGAAACGTAGAAAAATTGATCTCTATTTCCAATAATTTTTTCCTCAACGAAAAGCGTTTTTACACACAGAGCGAAAAAACGCCTTTAATAACAGAGCCCGAAAACGAAGACATTAGTGTCGGTGAAGAGTGCGGTATATATCGAGCTATACGAAAACAGTGCTCTTTACGAGTGTCAATAAAAATAAAAGCGGCTCTCCGCGCGCGTCGAGACGTCGAGTGGGCAAAAAAGGAAAATTAGTGGGAGGTTACTCTCATCTAGTATCCAATTAATTTTTTTCCTCAAAAGAGCCCAAAAGAGCGGTAGCCGGCACGAGGCGCGCGCAATCGACGTCCGGCAAAGACTCAAAGACACTCTCCCTCCGCCGAGCAATAAGTTGAGCGTATAGACTGACCGAAGATCAATCGGAGTGCGGCCTGTAATTAACGAGTTACGGCCGGGGGGCGCGCGCGTTTGCATTAAGACGCTGCTTTTTGTCACTCGCTGCTCTTTCTCTCGCGTAATTACCTCCGCGCTGGCGCGCGCCGCAAAAGCCTCGAGTCTCAAGAGCCATCGGCGTCGTCGTCGTCGTCGTCGGCGGCGGCGGCGGCGGCGCTCTCCTTTTGCTCCCTCCTCCTCTTCTCGCTTCGATTGGTTATACGTGTGGCTTTTTCTCGTGGCGCGCGCGGCAGCGAGTCACGCCGAGAGTACACGTCGCGCGCGAGGCAAACGAGACGCGAGCGCACAGCCGCTACGTAACGACGTCTAGAATTATAATTAGTAGGCGTGAGCCATAACGCCTACCGAATAACAGCCAATCTGCTGATTCTTTAGCGAAAATCGCGGCCCATTACGATCGCGCTCCCGGGGAATATTACGCATTAAGGTATGCGCTTTATTTTAATGAAGGCGCCCGGATTGTTGTTCGTGCCGTGTTGGGTAAATTTTATTTGCTCGCACCTTTGAATAATGCAAATTTCCAGCGCTGTTTTTGCTGCGGCTAAGGATGCGCGTAGTTTTATTGTTGTGCTTTGATATAAGAAGTAATTTCTAATACGCCAGCTCTTATACTTTCAAAAACATGTAAATTCCTCAAACTATTTGGCGCACCGCCCAAGGATCTGAATAGAAATGATAAATGGTGTTATTCTACTTAAAACCAGAATAGCAACGCCGCAATAAAAATGATACACCTCTCTAATGTTTATATAATTTTATTTTAATAATAGGTAGGCCCTGTTATTGTTGAAGTCACGCTTCGATTTTCTTTCCCACACAGAAGCAGGATCAAATCGTCCTGACACTATACATATATACAAGTGTGTAGTAGCTGGGTATAGACATAGCCGCGAGTGGCTCTTCGTGCGAAGTCACGCGCGGTGAGCGCGATGACGACGGTTACAGATCATTCATCGATAAGAAAATAAAGACGCGGCCGCGCTCTTGGCGCTGCTGCTCGGCGTCGTCCATAATGCCCGATCGTGACAAAAATGACACGTATCCGGCGGAAGTAGGAGCTCTCTCCTCTCCTCCCCTCTTGGCCAGCTTGGCTTAGGCGCTTCCCTCTTCAACTCCTTCGAGCAAAGAACGAACGGTCCCTCCATTATTTCGCAGTTAACTTCTTTTTACGCCGAGCGCGAGCGAGGATGATTTGCCGTTTTACGCGGCCAAGCGACCAACGAACGCTATACTTCTGCTTTGGACTTATTATCGGAGGCTCTTTCTCTTTGCTCTGTGCTGACCGATGCTTTGTGCTTTTCGTATGGGTAAGAGATGATCTGCATCTGTTTTGAACGGTTGGCTGCTAATGTGGATTAAGATCGATTGCGAGACATGAACACGTTATTATTATATGAACCTTTGTGCTGTATTTTTCGTAGTAATTTAAATTTCGATCATATTGGATAAGTGCGAATTTATCTTTCGGCTAATCTTTTAATTACGTGACTAATTTAGCTGCAACAAAAATATTAATCTTAAAACGACTTGACTGACTCATTTTAGAGAAAGGAGAAACAAAATTATCCTTTTTTGGTTTTTTAACTTTTTTTTTTAATCCTTTCATTCCAAAATCATAGAAATAATAAAATATATAATTTTTTATCTGATAAACCATTTTAAGCCTTTTGAAATCTGAGACTGCGTAAAAGAATTGGAAAAACCAATTTTTCTCTATGTAACATATTTGCTAATTGAAACTAAAATGTTAATATATATAGTGTCATATGCATAAACAAAACGAACCAATTTGTATGCTGCACAGTATAATTTGACAATTCGAGTTCTACTGTATACTAGAAACCTCTAAAATCTATTAAGACAAAAAGAACTGTTAGATCAAATTAAAATACACGAAAGTTTCCCATTAACGAGATAAGCCACATAATTGGCCGTACATCGGTAACGCATTAAAGACCCGCTCTCGTAAAATTCGATCGTACCACTCTAGCCCTCAACCAAAGGGAGCCACCAAAATTTACATGAAAAATGTATCAGGCCTGCAGAATCGTAGATATCCACGTCAGAGCTCTCGAAAGGAGGCAGCTCAGTGGAGCAGGTGTCCGACAATTAAAAGCGCGCCGGCATCGTTTGTTTCGAGCTCGCGCGCCGGATCTCTCCGGCTGCGTATCTCACACACAAGGGGCATTTTTATAGTCATAGTTTCCTGAGGGGGCGACCGGGAGAATAACGCGGCAAGAAGCGTCCGCGCACGTCTCTCTTTCGCTGCGCACACATATACGTATACACATCGGAAGGAGAGCCCCGTGCGCGAGCCAATTACAGACGTAAAAGTGAACGAGCGTAACGAACCTTCTTGTCCTCGTGTGTGCGCTCGCGAGCAGCCGTCATTACGATTTCATTTACGAGTCTTTGTTCGGTGCATTTTCAATATAAACATGAAATTATGTTGCCGGCGCGGCCGCTACCATTTTCCGCGCTGCAATAATTATGATAGTTTGAAGAAAAATGAATTTTACAGTACAATTTCTTTATACAACGTTGCCGTAATTATCCGTGAGCCTGGAATTATAGAGATATTTTCAGTCGAATACCCGCAATTTATATGGAATTCATTATAAGCTGAATTAAACATTCTTTATTAAATAAATAAGAGCTATTATACAGCGACTCATGGAAATAGACGTAGTTATTCAGGTAGTTTAGATAAATGCAAAAAACAACTTCAATTTCTATAGCTCTGAATAATGTATTACTTTATTACGATCACCTAGCAGTTATTAAAATATACAAAGATAAAAATCAACTCTCGAATAATCATTAATATTTCCCATTACACACAACTACAACTTTATGTTATTCTGATAATAAATTTTCCCAGCACAATGGAACACCGATTGGATTCGAAAAGACATCACTCATAAAAATGACAGTTTAATGAAACCAAGCACAATTTCATTCCGCGTGGATCTATTGATTACCCGAGCGCACGAAGATACGCAATGAGCTCCGAGTCGATCTCTCTCAAACGTTTCTCAGCTAAAAGCACGTATAACTTAATATAGCAGGTGGTCTAGCAGGAAGCGTAAGACTGCATAAAAGTAGATATACCGGACGAGTATAGTTAGCATAACAATTGCAACGGACTACTGTTTTGCGCGCGCATTCGCGTTATACGAATGATTTATGGGTAGACATGCGGAACGCGCATTACACGCCTGCGTGTGTATAACTCGAAGGCAAAAAAATTTATATATATTTACTAAATGTACGTGTATGAAACCGCGAACTACCGGATTTTAGACACGCAACGATATCGCATAATCATGATGGCGCTTTCAATTTCACCGCGGATATATTTTCCGATTTTCACGATTCGTCGACGCTTATAGTGTGTGCTCATCTCATTGTCCCTTTGGGTAGCTTTATAAGTAGTCTTAGAGAAATCGGTGAAAGCCCGCTGAGCCAGTGACTTATCATATCTTTGACCGATCGGCTATTTCTCCTTCGTCGCGCGTAACCGAGCGTAAACCGGGAAAGAACGAACTCCTTATTAACAGCGCAAATACGCTAAGTTATTAAATGAAAAACTAGCGCGTTGCCCGAGGCATTAGAGGTAATTGATTTATAAAATATATATATTTTGCCAAAGAGTTATGATAAATTTCTCATTGTTTGCTAATTTTTTTGTAGCTTTATGTTAATTATTTGTAGATTAATTATTTATTATCCATTGATTTTATAGTAGATACATATATTTATACTTTGTTTATTTTTAAGAGAAGTTTATAAATTACTTGATTTTAGAAAACAAAATAGAAAACAAAATAACATATAAAAATAATATTGTAGTTTTTGATACATTTCTATATCCGTCGTTAATTGAGATCGTTTATTTGATGATACTGCACATTCAATCAATAGAGATATAGATTCTGCTGTGTTGCCTTTATTTCTCTCTCAGGTAGAACTAATGGAAAACGAAAGGCCACGTGTTTGAAGGGAAACATGCGATCGTTTATTGCCCTCCATGAAGAAGACTAATTATCACCGATATTTATTTTCCATTATTTCCTAAGAAATAAGAATTGTATTTATTTGCTTTATCAGAAATACATCACTTAAGATAGAAATTATTGCAATGATTTCTATAATTAAAACAATTGTTTTATTTTACTACTTTTATTATTTAATTTTATTTATTTGTAAAATTGTTAAAAAATAATATTTTTACGATAACACCCGTGCTTGAGATCATAATAAACAAACATTTTCAAACATTCCAATTAAATTTTCGTCGAAAAAGGAAACGAACACATCCATTTCATCGAACAGAGAACAAATCAGCTCGATCGACGAGTGCGAGAAATCAGTAGATGCGTGATGCGATACGCGTTTGCGTGTACTCGTCGCGTGACGCTCCGGCGATTGGTTTCCGTGAAAATCCGACGGTCCCGCATTGACGGGAACCGTTTATTAACCCACTTTGATATTCAATCGTTCCCCCACGTCGTTCATTTATACATGGAGACGTTTTCGCCTCTACCACGATGCGGCTGTCAGCAAATCGATCGCGCACAGAACACGAAACAAATAGCAAACTCTCCTGTACATACAAGCGAGCAACGAGGGGCAAGAGTCAGCTCCCGCCCGTGGTAGCTCGAGCTCGAAAATTGCAGGCACGAAAAAAAAAATTTATTCCCGGGTGCGAGGCCGCTAACGGGCCAGGAGTGCGCTGTCTCGTTGTTTCCTTTCTTTTCTCCGGTACGAGAGGGCGACGACGACGAAAGGTTTGATTCTCTTGTATCCGCGAGAGCCCGGGCGTGGACGGCGTTGTTTTCAACTTTTTCGTCACGAAACTCGTTCCTCGGCGGCGTTTCGAATTCACCGAGCGTTGACAATACCACGTCAGTCGATGCACGCCAGCCTCGTTCTTTTCTGCGTATACCGAGCCGCATTTTCGTCGCGCCGCCGGCACGAAAAAATTGTTTAGCATAATATACAGATCAACCGGGCTGGCGGCAAAAAATGTGTTTTAAATAAAATATCAATCGTAAATGCGCGTGCCTCTCGACAGGATGAAAAAGGAAGAGAAAGGCGATTGCCGGCCAGACGTCATAGCGTTCCTTATGTATATACTCGAACGCGTTGCGGCCATTACGATCCGCGCGGCAAAAGTCTAAACGTGGAATTAATTACTTTTCATACTTTCCGTGTGCGCGGAAGCCAGCGGCTGCTGAAGGTCTGTTTGTGGTCGACGTCGTAGAGCCGTTGTCGTCGTCGGCGTGCGACGTGTGCTTTTAAACGAACGCCGCTCTGTCTTCCCCTTTGATTTTACGATAATGGGTTTGTTTGCATTCCAATTTCAAGAAGTTTAACGACGTCGTAGCCTCCCCCTACTTTCTCCGAGTCGCGTCCCCCTTTTTACTTCTGGCGCGTCGAGCTCGCCTTGGATATTTGGTGTCGCGAGCGAGCCGATCCTTCACCCCTTTTTCTCCTTTTTAAAAGCATCTGCTCGCGGACGGCTAGGAGGGAGGAAAAATGCGCGCGCCGATGAATATCGCGTTATAAAGTTTTCTAATTCGACGATTTATTCGGGGCGAAGCGTGTGCATATTTAAAAGAACTTTATTGGATGCAGTACGCCGGCTCGCGCGCGCTGTCTAAGGGCTGTAGGGCAAAAAAACGCTGAAGTTAATTTCTGCTAGATAAGGCGATGGGGGTGGGGGGTGGGGGGAGGCCGGCTGTTAGTGCAATCGTCATGAAAGTAACGTAACTAAAACTCGAGACGATAGCGTGTCAGAGTGCACTGAGTATCACCGGCGCTAAATTTAACGCTGGCAAATAAATTGTACAACTAACTTACAAAAAAAGAAATCGAGAAAACGAATAAAAACGAGCCGGCTCGAGCGAGCGAGCGAGCGGAAAAGAGGAGGGCAAAAAAGTAGAAGCCAGCCTGCCCGGGTGCATGCGATAACGCTTCGGCGGGATAAATTTAAATTCGTCCGCTATGCACACTTACAGTCAGCTCGGATCTAATCGCGAAAGCCCCCGCTCTCGTTCTCTTATACTCTCCACTCTCGGCGCTTCGCGCGCGATATAGGCTATTGTAAGCCGAAACGAATCTGAGCTTTAAAAACTATCCGATGTATAAATCTACAATTATTTCTCGAGAAAGGCTCGAAAAATTTATTGATTACTTTGAAACTCGCGTAATTGCCGTCCATTATCATCAATGCAGAAAAATCCACGTATACAGCTAATAACTCTGCGCTTGATTGACTAAAAGCCTGAGAACGGCAATTAAAAAACGGCAAGCCAAGTCTAGAAGCTCGGCAGCCTATAATTGTCAGAACGTTTAAGGCATTTTTGCGCGCAATCTCAGAGAGAGAGTGAGCTTTGCTTTACAGCTCGGCTGGCGTCCGGCTCGCGCGGTAAACAGGAATAATTGCGCGGTATACACACCTAAGAGCGCGCGCCGGCTCCGTCTCTCTCTGAGCATCCACTTCGCTGTTGTTCTCCATCGGCGCTAGCACGCGCGCGTGCGATGAGCCATCATCATGACGCTCGCTCTCCCCTATAGCCCAGCCTCCGCATATACATAGAGCGAGCCAGGAGGAAGCTCATGAGGAAACAATGAAGCTGACGCGTAATGCGGCTTTATTGCCGCGTAAAGACTCCGGCGCATAGAGTCTTCAGGGAGAGAGAGAGCGCGCGAGCGAGAGCCGTAAATCGAGGGAATAGGAGAGCGACCACCCGAGCTGGCTCTTCTCGCCTATATCTTTTTTCCCGTCCATCTTTTTTCCTTTCTTCACGCACCAGCGCCCGTACTCCTTTTTATCTTCTCTCTCACTCTCCGGCGCGCGCGCGCGCGCGCGCAGGTTATATGTGTTTTATGAAGCTTTCAACGAATGCGCCAGATGCGTTACGTGCTCGCGTGGCTCGCTCTTCGGAGGAGCGGCTGTCAATTATTGAAATGAGCTAATTATCGTTTTCTCGCCGCGCGGGCATCGGTTCGCAGCTGCACACCTATAAAGCCGCCGAGCGGCGCGTGCGCCCCGGACGTATTATTATACATCCCAGCGCGCCGGCTAAGTGCAGCGCCTGATGAGCCGAGCAGACTCTTTTGAAATTCCAGCTCACCCCGGAAGATTCTTCGCAGAGATAAGGAGGGGGGAGCTTCAGAGCGTTCGCGCATCTTATCGGCCTGTCGTCGCCGCTCGCGCGCGCTTCGCTTTTAAAACGAGGCCGCTTACCTGCCGATACTTCGCGAGCAGCACGCGCTTCGCACCTTCGCGCCTGATAGTTTGTGTATAATGCTTTTCTGAAGCCCGCCGAGCGAGAGAGCCTGGCTTATTAAGGATAATAACTATCGCCGACGCGCTGCTTCAGTAGTTAGCCTTCTTTTACAGGCTTTACACGTTGTTTAAGCGCGCGCGCACGCGCGAGCGCGAGCTTCGAGCATGTACTTTGGATTCCAGATTTTATTGGCTCGTTCGATTTTTTTCCCGCGTTAATTGTTGCCGCCTCATTACCGGCCTTTTTTTATTCGACGCCACTTTGGTTATCCGAAACCTATAATTTATTAGCGTTAGCTTCAGAATATAGCTTTTTCAGATTTACGTAATTTGAATAATTTTCTTGGCTACGGTATCGCGATCGCTTTTTTTTACTACTTTTTTGCAGACGTCCAACGTGAAACTGCTCCCATGCACTAATTAAATATGAAAGAGAGCTTTAACATCAAAATGTTCATATGCAAGAATAACGCTAAAAACAGATGTAAAAAATCAAAGAAACGGGCAGGAGATCAACTGAAAGACGCCCAGCACGACATGACTTAATAGGCGAATGACTGAGACGCACGCGCTCAATCAGCGTTTCGCGCGCGCACTTGGTTATTACGTGTATATTATATTCGTACGTGTGCAGGAGGCCAGCGTACGCTCGACCTAGTCAAGGTCACGGCTTTGCTGCCGCCTGCATTCTACGTGTTTCTTGCCTTATCTGCGCCTCGGTGACGCACAGGTGATCCTCGCCGTGGGGATCCAGCCCCCCACTATAAGAACGTGCGACGGCTAAGCCAATATACGGGATTGCTGGCATTTTCTCGATCCGTTACCAATTAGTGCGAGAATGGGGAAAAAAATTAATGAATCGTTTAGGCATTGGATGATTGGAGAAAATGTGTGATACCAATTGAAGGCTGGAATTTATTCGAAGTCGAATCATCATTCCGATATTGTAGTTATTTATAGATATCGAATAGCTATTTATATATTGATTTTTCAAGAACTCTTTACTACATACATTGAAAAAGTAATAAGAATTTAAGTAAAACCATATTATTGGGTCTGTTATGATTAAATAGGCCATAATTGCAATTTCAAAACCTATTCGACAAAAAGCCGGGTCACATGTCCCATATTACAGAAAAGGATCATTTTCTAAAGTTTTATTGACAACCATGATCCGAAGGTGAGTTATTCTTCTTGTTATTCAATTTTTGGTTAAAAATTTTTGTATATTAACTAGGTCTCATCTCCAGAAAATGGATTTTAATAAGTCTTTGATATTACAGTTTTAACAGATAAAAATTAAGCCTACTGCATTCTATAATTCCATGGGTCTTTATTCCAAAGATATTAAGAACCTTATTTTAAATTTATTCTTATAATTTTTTTATTCTTAAAAACCGTTCTGCGTGAAATTAAAATAAACAGAATAAGAAATAAAATTCCAAAAGTATATAAAAAGAAAACTATTATTTTGGCAAAAGCTTATTGTAAATTTTTATGCAATTTCAGTCTTCATTTTTTATTGCTTATAACTTTTGATCTGATACACAATTTCGAATGCAATATGTATCATATAAAAGCTTATATTGCGGTCTACTTCTATTTTATTTTTTTTAAACATTTTTAGTTTCACCTTTTATAACCCTGTATCCAAGAATTCACAAAATATTTCTTTTTAGACAAGGAGTAATTGAAAATAAAATAGAAAATGCATAATTGAAGGTATAATTCTTCCTTTTATAAGCAATTAATTCCTTGAGAACTGTGAAAAATTCAAAATCATGGCAGGTACACCTGTCACTATACCACACCTGTACCTCGAAATCCTAGCAGGTAACAAAACGTCAATAATCAAAACGCCAATCCCATTATAAACCGATTTCCGAAACGCTCAACAAACGCAAAGAGATCGAGCAGGCACGCGTATAAAATCGAAGAAACGCCGAGCTGATCTCTTGTCTCTGTCGCTCTTACGGGCCGGACTGGCGAAGTTGCGCTCTCGCGAAACCGGTCGATGAGGAACGGGCGGTATGTCCGTGAAAAATGCCGTCAGCCGGCCAGCTGATCCTGGGAACAACGCCCCGCTGACGGGGCTTTCTTGCGGGAATTAGGGCCCTCCTTGATTTAAGGCTGACGGGCGCGGTTCTCACACGCGTCGCCTGCGCCTATCGTCCTTTTGCTCTCCCGCGAGGCTACCCTGCTTCTGCTGCTGCTGCTGCCAATTTGGTCCAGACGCGCCACTGGCGCGAACGCTGCCTCCTTGGTGTATTTACATCGGTTCTTCAACACACACGCACACACGTACACACACACGGAAGAGTAAAAGAGGGACAGGAAAGAGTTTGAGACGCGGATCGGCGACTGGTTCCCAAGAGTGCGCCTTGTCGATTGGTCCGGATTGTTCGCGAAATTCCTTCGATAGTATTCGATGAATCTATCGAGGCACGTCGGTCCACGCTGATCGCCTCTCTCTTTCTCTCTCTTTTTCGCGGCGGGTTGCCGGTATGTTGATCGTTATAGTCGGCCAGCTCTCTTTGCCTTCTTCTTTCACTCTCTCGCTTAGCTCTTTTTGCCTCGTTTGACTCCTGGCCCTCGCCCCGTTTCACTTCGATACACACTCGCGAGCGCGCCAGGAGGAACATGGAAATTTTACGGCCTTTATGCATGTATTTTTAAAATAATTTCGACTCGCTTGAAGAGAGCCCTGCGCGGGGAATTGTAAAAAAGGAGAACACTGTTGCAACTCATGTATCTTGACACTTTTATTATGCTCAAAGTTATGTATTCGCTGAACGACTGTATTTATTATTATGAAATTAGTGCCGGTATTATCAAAATTATTTTTTAAACCCTTTAACCTTGTCTCCGAACAACTGGTGTAGATGGACTTCCAGCTTTTTTAGGATAATATTAACCTTTTATATTTCTGTATTATTAGTAATAAAATATTACCTGCCGTGACATCATACTATACAAACTAATTTAATATTGGGATAAATCTTTCAATATTTTAATAGCGTTTCAAAACTTGTACCTAAATTAAGTTTAGCTATCAAATTAATATGATCGCGATAAGTCGATTCTCTTTGAGAAAGCAAGCTAATACATTTGTCAGTGTTTTTATCATACCCCGACCAACGCACAAAGTAGCAGCGACGACACAGTTAAAATTCGCTAAAGTTACAATTCATTTAGAGGTCCCATTCATCGTCAAAAGAGCGAAAACAGAGGAAAATCTATATACGAGCAGGTCGAGAGAAACAGAAAGAGAGAGCGAGCAGCGCGAGCCCCCTGTCTATTGTACAATCAAACTGGAGTACGCGTCTCGTCTCTGCAGTCGACGTATCGTTTCGAAATAATAATAATGATGATAATAACAATAATTGCGAAAAGCGCGCATAACGATTCGCTCGAAAGAGGGATACGTTCATATATAGCTGCACACACGCGCAGGCGGCTTTCACAAAGGCACACACAGAGAGCGCTGACGACCTCGCTGATACGAAAGACACGGCTCCGTGCGTGGATATATATTCTGTAGGTCGCCGGGCCACCCTCTCGCAGCCCCGCCGCGAGAGCTTTCAAACAAATAGGAAGTTTGTTCGTCGTGGCGCACAATAGCTGGAGAACCAAATGATATGTCCAACTAAATACGTTATACCGCGCGCGTGTATATTCACCCACCCCGCTATCAAAGACAGAGAGAGAGAATGAGAGAGAGTCGAACCTTTATGACGGTTCGCTGCTTCTGGCTGTACCGTTACCGCACGCTGCTTACTCCGTCCCTCTCTAATGTCCTCCTCTCTTTGTATATCTGCGCTGTGCATCTCTTTGCGCGCAATACAAAGAAGCTCGTCGATATTGCAAAAGTAAAATTTCAGCACGAGGAGAGCGGCGATTAGCGCCGGGTAAAACGATACGGCGCGGTCGTTTCTTTGCGGTACGGTTGCGAGAGAGGTCGCAGTGACTGGTGTGGTGTAGCTATATGCTATTGCTGGTCGATGAAAGGATGACTCTTCACTCGCGCGCACTTAGCCTAATGCTCTTCGATTATGAGCGCACTTCGTTCCCTGGGCTTGTAATTGAAATGAAGATTCTCATCATACTTACATTATGAATTATTTTGCTTTCTTTGGCAGGTTATTTTTCGCCGCGAGCCGAGGTAATCGTATACCACAAAGCCTGAACGTGAAATATACCCTGCTTATTAGCGCATCGTAATCATCGTTATTTTTATAGTAAAGTTAAATATTCGTTGCTTATAATAAGTACGTTTTTCCTTGAGTCTAAGTAGAAAGTCTACTTGCACCATAGCAAGTACAAAAGAAATCACTAATCAATCGATTCTCGGCAACGGATCGCTATACCCCTGAGAAATCTCAGCTCTGCGAAGCGCGCATAGCACGTGAGTTCGTAAAGAGACGGCTGTAAAGGGACAAATCCAAAGGAAACACAATAAAAAAATCATCAAACTCAGTAAGGGCAAAGAGAGAACGAAATCGAATAGTAGAAAGAACGGAACAAACGGCCAGCTATCGAGGGAAAGGAGAAAAACGACGAAAGAGAGAGAGAGAGGAGAGGGAAGAAGAGAGAGAGATGCATGCAAAAAGCAAAAACACCGGCGACAGACGCTGGCGTCGTGCCTCGCGCGCTCCGACTACCCCGGGGAGATCAGCTTTGTCGGCGAGCTTGCTAATTAGTTTACTAACTTATCGGCTATCCCTCGTATTTACGACCACACTGGCTGCTCGCACTTTTGGCTGGTCTTTCATAAGGAAATACCTCGATGACAATCTGCGAAAGCTGCGAACTCGTAATATTGGACATTTATGAATCCAAAAGTTTAACATATTAATTTTAGCAATTTTACATTTTGACTATAGTAGTGTTTATAAACTCCAAACTGTTCGTGAAACTCTTTTTGTCGAACTCTGAAAGTTTTTCGAGCGCGATAAGAAACGAAGATGGAGAGGATAGCATTATGGGAAAAGAATAAAGCGAGCAGACGCGCGAGGCAAAGAAGAGAGCGAAAAAGGTCGAGAAGAAGCAGAAGAAGAGAAGTGGCGATCGCGCGAAGAACGCCGCTGAAAAGCCATCTGGCCGATCGGCCCGATACACTCGCGTTCCAAGAGACAAATTAAGTTCTTGCTTCTTGCGCGCGCGCCTGCAGGAGAGAAGGAGAGCAGAGCCGAGTGCGCGCGCGAGAGAAAGAAAGAAGAGCAATCGACGGAGGATCCCACTCGAGCCTCTTTAACGAGACTTTACCGAGGTAGATACGGTCGGCAAAGATCAGTTGAAATGAAAGTCTACGTGCTCTTCGAGCCTCGCGAGCGCGCGTCACCTTTTCTCATGCGAGCGAGCGAGCGACGCTGATGATCATTAGTCTCAGCTCTGCCCCGGCTTACCCGCGAGCGCTCGCAATAAAACTCGAGGAAATTCACTTTTCACGTGCTGAGCCCGAGTGCAAGTATTCAATTAAACGGCTGCCGCCCGGGGATGCGCGCAAGAAAATCAACAGTTCCGAACCTTTTTCTCCCCTTTCCTCTATTTCGCCTTTTTTCTCCGTTTTACCCCCACCGAAACTATCCACTGCTCCGGCGCTCTATAAAAAGAGAGCTCTTCGGCCGGGGATAATTTACATTTATCAGAATCCTTCGTTCGCCAAAGTCCGAAAGAAAGAGATTAATTCGCGAGATAAGGGAGAGGCTGTAGGCGCCGAGGCGCGTCGAAGCGTGCCCATAAAATTCAGTCTGCGCGAAGGATAATTTTTTAACGTTATTACGCTACAGTCGCCCCCATCTAGCAGACTCGCGCGCTTACGCGACTACTACAGCGTCGCTCGCCTCCTCGTCCCCCTCCTTGTCGCTTGCGCCCTTCGCTGATTGGCAATTTCGCGTCTTGAATTTTTATCCGCCAGCAGCGAGGCGTCGGGCAACCCCTTCGTTTTTAAATTATCCGCGAGATTAATCAAGGCGTCATTTTTCACGTCCAATTTGCAATAAAAAGGAGGGAGAAGCCGAGCAGAAGGTGAAATCGGGGGGTAGGAAAAAAGCGGCGACGCGCAGCGGCAATCCCGGGGAGAAAAGTGACGATACTAGACCGTGCAGAAGAGTAAACCTTATTCTTAATTGATACATTCTGAATTAATTAATCCTTCCAGCGGAGAAAGGGTTGCGCGCAATGAGACGTTATGGGCCCGGGGAGAGGAGGAGGAGGAGGAGGAAAAAAAACGTGCGGAAGAAAAAAGAGCCGTTGGTCGCACTCGCGCGCGCCGGCGCAGGGGCAGAGTCGCCCTTCCTTAATTAGAGCCGCTCGTAAATTTCTTTCATTGGACACTTTTTTCTTCGATTATTAGCGCATACATCTTGGGGCCTCGTCCCTCGGATATATATTGGCGCAGCCCTCGTTCAACCCTTTCTCTCTTCTTGCGGATGGCGGACATCTGCCGCCAGAGAGACAAAGTGCGAGATCGGCCTTTACCCTCTTACTTACTTCGCGATTAAAGAAAACCGCGCGGCTTCACAAAGAAACATAAATCTCGACGGCAAAACACTCGCTGCCCTCTCCCCTCCCTCGTCCTATCCTTCCTTCCTAATTTAATAACGAAATTGAGCTTGGGGCGAGTCTCGATGAAAAGAAGTAGCAAAAAGTTGCTCGATCGTGATTCCGGGAAGCGCGCGAGACTCGCAAAGTCTTAATAATTGAGTCGAATTTTCGTTGAGTTACACGCGGCGAAGAAAAAGGGTTGAAGTTCGAGTCCCGCGAGGCCGGCGTAGCCAGCAGCGGGCGCGGGCGCACAGTCATCCGCGTTGTTTAATAAGAAAACGGCCGAGAAGCGCCGCGAAGAGAAAAGCTGGCCCGATCCTCGGGGAGGACAGAGGCGACAAGGTAAAGTTCTTAAAAAAGCATGAGCCGCTGAAAGAATATCGACGGGATTGAATTGCTTTTGTGGAGGGATTTTACGCCGGGGCTTTTTATTAAAAATATTAAGTTTAACTTTCTTCCTTTTACTCCAAACTTTTATATTCTTTATTATTCTTTAATTTAGACTTGCCATATTCCCAGTATATACATATAGAACAAGAAAGAACAAAAATTCAAGGAATGTAGAATGGCACGACACGGCAAAGGTAGAAGAGCGCAGAACAATCGAGCAGCGAGGCGAAACGGACGCTGACGGAGAGAGGCCGAGGGAGAAGAAAGGGGTTCCAGATCATTTTTACCGAAATTAAATCGAAAATTAGACTCGCATTAAAATGCGCTCCCAATAAGAGCTTCCTCCTCTGTCTCCGGCTGCTGGATTGCCGCTGGCAGCTCCGCGAACGAGAGAGATATAGAGCCCCGAGTGCTATACGCGCGGCCTTGGCTGGCTCTGACGGAGAAATTCTTCGCCTCATGCAAATCGGAAGGACGAAGAGGGAAAGACGGCCCCAAGCTGCAAGGCGAAAGAGAGCGAAAATCAGAGAGATTCGATGCTCCGGATGTGCGAGTTAATCAGGAAGCGAGGCTCGTGCGGGAAGCTGGCCGCGCTTGAGAGCCGCTGCTGGCCCGCCAAACTAGACGAGAGAGAGAGAGAGAGCTCTCGGCTTGCATTTGCCTCGGCTGGCTTTTAAATATTCCTTCGGAATTTTCATAAATTTCGCCCACTCGCCGATATTTCGCCGGCTAAAATAATTAATATATCCCCGGGGACGGCTCGATTGCTATTCCGAGTGCCGTCGAGCTGCGCGAGCGCATTGTGCGCATTATAAATTCAGATTTACAATTTCATAAGATTTCGAGCGGCTCGACGCGCATAAAGAAGCGCAAAATATCGGAACGATCGGAATCCGGCGGGCGAGAGGAAAAAGTCCGGCTTAATTAACGATCGAGCCGCGCGAGTATTCGATCCGCGGCTCTGTGTTCGAGCTGGCAAAAACAAATTAGACGAGATAGAGTTCCGATGATACGCGTTTGGCCTGGCTGCTAAGTGTATATAGGCGCGATCGATTAATGATCGCGCGAGCTAAATCGCTATCGTTCCCCGAAAGCCCTTGTGTGGAGCCGTAATCTCGGTCGATGTCGAGAGCCCGATGAAAGGGCCCGCTCTCGAGTCTGTAGTAAATCGCGAGGAATTCGAACATCGATCCTCGAAGCATTCCGATTTTCGAAGGAGCAGCGAGGCTATACAGTGCCGATACACGCCCGTAAGAGCCGCTGCTCCTTTTTTCTTCATATTTCTCTTTTCTCGACTTCCTCTCTTCCTCTCACTCTCGGCCGGGTATTTATAGCGTGTCCATAGTATCTTAATCTTGAAAAACCGGCGAGTCGAGCGCGGCAGCCGATAAATATGAAATATCCGCCGGATCGTTGCGAGGCCTAAGAGCGTAAAAACTAGGATCTCCAGCGCTGAATTTATTCTCGGCCGGTCATACGGTTTTGTATAAACGCTAGTACGTAATTATAATAACGAGTCTCAACGATAAAGCCCAACTTTATACCCTCTCAGGAAAAACACGCATCAAGATCGCTCGAAAGAAGTATACACACATCCACAGGCGTCGATCGCTGCTAGAGTTACGCAGCTGCCGGGACGCAACCTTGACATTGAACAAGTCCCGCTCGATATATCGAGTGCGCATGAAATCGTATCTCATTAGAGCAGCTCGCGCGGTAACTACTAGTAACTCCATGCAGAGCGAGAGGGAGTGTATATAAGTCGGAAGCCGCGCGGTCGCAACTAAAGCTATTTAAGGTCCGAGAAGGAAGAGCGATATGCGCGCGCTCGCGCGAGATTTGCGCGAAGGAGAAACTGGCGTGGAAAGTACGTTGGGGGTATATATATATATAGGTGGATGGGTGAGGAGCAGGGTAGAGTACATACATATTCGGCGGGGCGACGTATCCTTACTCTTGGCCGAGTCCGAAGCTCGTGCGCCACGTGCTCTCTCGCTGCTCTTGTGACTTGTGCTAGCAACCAGTGATATACAACGCTATCGCCCTCGTATTTACTGCACTGTCAAACCAGTCCGACAACTTGCTTACAAATTAGTCCTCTGCGCCCTGAGCTTTCTCTTCCTTCTTCCTCCTTCCTCTAGCTATTCTCTGCACTCGCTCTGTTCCATTTTCCATCTCGTCCTTGCTCTTTACTTTATTTTTCTAACATTGTGTCTCATTGCGTTTCAATTTTAAAGAATTCAAAACATTTCTAATTTATTGAAACGGTAATTAAAGACATCTTGATAGTATAAAAAATATTAACGAACAATCTTATTTTTATTTTAATTAAACTATAAAGGCAGATATAGCAGCGTAAATAGTTCAAAGCGACGATAAATCTAACTATGCAAATAATAAAGTAAAGGTAAATCGAGATGCAGAAAGGCGTATAATAGAACAGTACTAAATTGGAGTCGCAGAATAGGAATGCAGGGGTATAGAACGGGAGGGAGAGAGAGAGAGAGAGAGAGACCGCAAGCTAAAGAGCGAGAGGAAGCATCACGTCGTATGTTTATGCTTCTGGCAGCTGTTCCGTAGAACGTTGCCAATATCGATTCTCAATTTAATGATCTCCCCTGCGCGCGACGCCGCCTCGTAAACTTCGCCCCCGCCTTCTTCCTCCTCACGGCCCCGACCGTCGAAAATCGCGCGCCCGCTATGCTAATCGCCGGGTATAAAACAAGTGTAGTCGCATTAGTTCGCAGAAGCACGCGAGATCCGCAGCTGCAAGCGACGCGCGACGTCGATCGGCGACGGAGCTGTGAAAATTTTAAAGACTTATAAAAGATACGAGTTTTTTCGGCGATTCATGACGCGTGGGGTTCGGAATTCCGCTGAGAAAGTTGATATATACCGTTCGCGTGTAGAATGAAATTGGAATAAACTATTTGAAAATAGTTAAAAACAAATAAATTTAATTAAAAATAAATTCAATTATAATTAAAATGCATTTGTTACTAAATATTTTTGTAGAGATTAATAGATACAAAAATTTGATATAATATATTTTCTGTAACTAATCAAAAAATTTTAAATGTTGGCGCTGTACATATTTTTAAGCAGTAAGATTGCCAAAAATTTTTTCTCTAATGAATGAAAAGGTGCTAATTAGTTAATTTTCGCCTTTAGTTAAAAAAAGAAAAAAAATAAGTTGTAATAAGTTTGTTCAACAGGCTAATCAGCCATTTTTTTTTCATCGATGGTATCATTGAGATCAAATTATACTTCCATCATCTGACTGGCAATACAGGAACGCGTTTTAGTAGCATGAACATTCATTAATTGACTACTGGCAATTATAAAGTCAATCCTGTCAACCGTCATAACAGCTAACCAAATGACATTAATGACTGACAGTAAAATTCGATCAACATATCCGGTCCACTTCCAGTTAGATAGAAGCAGAAGTGATTTTCTCTTTAGAAATTTTTTTATGGATTTACACATGTCTTTGATATCAGCTACTGGGTTCTTTAAATCATCTTAATTAATACTACTATATACTTCCTAGCATCTGACAGTAGTGCCTTCATGCAACGGGTTCTTAAACATATCATCCACGAGACATTTCAAATATTATTTCACTCATCGAAGTAATTTATAATTCTTACGATATGAAAAAAGGACCGTAAGATTTTTTTTAATAACAACTGTAAGGAAATGATAATATTTTTCGAAAATTTATTTGACATCTTAAATGAATATAGCAGTTGATCGATTACTTTTGCATAAAGTAGATGTAAAGCTTACTTATTTAAATGTAATTAAATAACAATAATTATGTGTACATTAAACAAAACCAGTATGACAATGCACTTGTAAGACAGTTTAAATATATTCCAAAATATATACTTAAATCATGTTTACAAAATAAATAGTTTAAAAAATTTAATTGAAATTAAGACAGAGTACAATATTTATTTTCCTTCGTCATTATTTTTACTCTTTATTTTTTATCTTGGAATTATTGCAAAGTAAAGTAAAATTATTTGGAATGAAGACTTGGCGATTTCCTTCGATAAGCCACAAAGATTTTTAAAAATCCAACTTAAGCGTGAATAATTGAATAGAATTTTGAATAGTTAAAGTCATTTATAAAATTTTAAGGAACCATATTTAAAAACTGTAATATTTATAATATCTCCGAAAAATATAAATAGCCACTCGCAACCGCGCTGCTCATTCATGCTCGTGATATAGACTCGAGCATCAATCAGGACGTTCGTCATAAGTTTTTATTTGTGAATGCGAATATAACGTCTATTCATATCCCGGCGAGCGTGTATATTCATCGGAAATCGAACGAAACGTATTATTGCTATTTCGAGAGATCTCATCTTTGTCCGGCCGAGCGGAATGGCCGTACAGCATCTCAAGAGCAGGTCTCCGGCCGTTCGACGTCTTTTATTTCCCTTTGGCACGAGCGATCGCGAGAGAAAAATACGGATTTATTGGGCTATTATTCCGATACACGAAAATCGATATTTCACCTCCAATCGCGATTTTGAGAACCCCTTGTTCGGCTCCGGACTCGGCCATATATCAGGCTCGGGTCAACAATATGTAAGCACTCGCTCTGCGAGAGAGAAAGAGAGAGAGAGAGAGAGAGGGAGAGTGTCCCAAGTTTGCTCTTGGGTGACACTTCTGGAGTTTCTGCCTCCTTGGACTTGCCACAGCGCGCACGGCGGACGCCCCAAGATATATGTACATTATTGCCCAGCGCGCGCGCGCGAGTATCGCCGATGTTGCATGCGTTTGTCGCGCTCGCTCGCTCGCTCTCCTCCCTCCTCGCTCGTGTGCTGCTTCTTCGTCGTGTCGAGAAGCAGGAGAAACGACCTGGCCTTTACCGGAGGAGGTTCCTGAATTATGGCTTTGACTCGCGGCTCCCCGCTTAAAGCTCTGTGTTTTGATGATGAATCAATAAAACTGCGAGCGTCGATTCTTTCGAAGAAGCTATCGCGACTGTTTTAACGACTTCTTTTAATTTATGGCCTTAATTTGCGTATCGTACGTTATTTTGGCTTCACCTTTTGGACTTTATTTTTGCTTCACATCTGTGTTCGCGAATCTTGAAAACTTATAAAAACGAATTGAGTGTTAAAATTTTTAATCAATAAGTAGTGAGAGTCACGTCCGGCAAGACATTGCTATAAATTTCATAAATTTAAATTATTTTCTTGTGAATGCACTTCTTTAAAAAATAACTATATTTAAAATCGATTCACATTCTGATTTTTATGTAATAAAAATAATAATAATAACTTGCACACAGCATTCTAATTATTGCGCATTTACAAAAATCAAAAGGAAGCAATTTATTTAGCTTGGTCAAAGAAAAAGCGCAGCCAAAGCATTAACCATTAGGCAGTGTGCAAACGAACACAAGCGCCCTCGAACGCGCAAATAAGAAATTATACATACGGCCGGGAGACTGGCGCTCGCGCATTCGTCAAGCAACTCGGAAATTGTGGTTTTTGTAAAAAGTTTTGACGGCCGTGAATCTGAAGAGCGCGAGGGTGGAAAAGCCATTGATTTCGCCCATTCACTCGAGCTCGCTCGGTATAATTAAATGCATTTGACACTTTAGCGCGAGGGAGTGAACCAGCTCGTGCCCCGCGTTCGTATAATTAATAGACATTTAAACTTTTTAATAACGACGAGTTTTTACGCGCCGCGTCGAGAGGTGAGGCCGCTTCCCCCGGCCCTCGCGTATACGTACGTAGCCCAGGCTTTCGGTCATGTCAGTAATTATGAGCCATGAATGGATCTGTTGCATTTGACTTTTAATGGACGAATCGAGCGTTGGCCGCCGCGACTCTTTAATGTCCCGCACGTGACACTTATGAGCGTCGCGCGCGAGCGCTAATGATCGCCTCCCTCTGCTCTCGCTCTCTCTCTCTCTCTCGTATACACACAGGCGCCCGATAAATAAGGATACAACTGTCGAAAATTGAATGCGCGAGGGAAAAAATCAGCGTTAGCGGTGCTTTTAATTAAAAGAGCCATCATCGGGCTCTTGACGTAAATGGCGGATTAATGGGGCAAAATAGTATAATTGCGCGGATCGTAATGAAGCGTCGGTCATTTGCTCGCTGCCGTCTATAGAAAAGCGATGGGCGAGATGAAGAAAAAAAGCAGGCGATATTGAATGGCCGTGACTCTTGATATAGACCACCGTGAGCGGTCTCGCTCGACCAGTAGGCTCTAAATCCTTGGCCCAGCGGGAGGGAGGCGCGCGCGCGATCCCAGCTGAAGCCCGCGCGATACAGCTCTTAAAATATTAGCGAATGCCGATCGAAAGCTCGTCGTGCCTTTTTTCTTCCTCGTCCCTTTCTTTTTCTCGCTTTGCAAAATCGATGCTGAGAAAACAAGAGATCGTAATTGCTGCCCGCTGCTCGCGCGAGCGCGCTTCCTTTTTTCCCGCTGTGCCTGAATATCATTGGCGCTAATTAGCAAAAACTCGAATGGAACGAGCGCGCGAGCGAAAGAGCTCGGCTCGTTTGAAAATTTCGCACGATTGTAGCCGTTTCGCGAATCATCCGGGCTCATTAATTCGCGAGGGCATTTTCCTTGCTATCTGTCAGCGCTTAATCACGTTCGAGCAAGCCGGAGAGGTACACGATCCACGTAAATCCTAATCAGGTATCGATAAATTAACGCTCGGGGCCGTTTGGTCTTATTCTTCGCGGACGATGCAAGAGGGAGAGAGGGAGGCGAGTTCACACATACGAGCTGACAAATAAGCCCACCGTGAGCGTTTTTCAAACGGTAAGAAAAAGCGCGAGGTTCGCGAGAGCAGCGTCAGAATCAAGATTATGACGGAGGTCCGGGTATAAATTTGAAATTTAAGAGATTCTCCGCGCGAGCTCGTCCTTTTCTCTTCTATTCGGGCGAGTTCGGTGGGCGCGAGATTCGACGGGCGGTAAATCAGCGGTGATATGCGGGTTCGCCCCAAAATTCCCGGCTAATCTCGAAATCAAACAGTCGCGTGAGCCGACCATAAAAATGTTTTATGCGCTCGTTCCTCGCCGCGCACTGTGACCGGCTTGTACTAATCGTTTTCTTCCGAAAAGACGCATGACGCCGCAAGCTACCAAAACACTCTCCCTCCTCTTCTTCTACTCTTATTTTCTTCTCGCTCTCTCGCTCTCTCTGTCTCTCGAGTAGGCAAAGAGAGCTTCGTGGATCGGATGTGAGGGATGAGCAGTCGGTCATTGAAGAAAGATAGCGCGGTGCGAAGTGCTTGATTTTCAATTTGCCGCTCTTTCTCGAGAAAAGAGAGGGAGAGAGACGGAAAGCAAGAGGATCCGCCGCCTTATCGCACGAGGATCGAGTCGTGTTTCTCGGGACTTTAATGTCATTCTCGCGGTAGATACCACAGCGTCGAGAGATTTCGTGCGCGAGAGTAAAAGAGGAGGTGCGTAGAGGAAAAAAACAGAGGGAACGAGTGCTATGTGTTATTGGTAAACGGGTGAAATTAAGGGGAATCGGTGGAACCGCTACGACGCCGAGATTTATCGTGTTGTGAAATTCAAAGCGTTGTTAGTAGAGTCCACGAGGAATCCAGTATACAAGGGACAGTTTAAACCGCTTCATATATTATCATCGAGTTGCTCATTTTTCCTTTAATCGGAGCCGTAAATCTTCCATCGAAGAAATAATCCGGCGAATCGCTCGGCTCTCCGGGCGATAAATACGCGTCTTACGCGCGTACGCGCGAAACTTTATGTAAAATTATATTTCTTTAAAAAGTCGAAATCCTATTAACATCATCGAGCCGGAAAGTTCAGAGCCGGCATGCCGCCGAGACGAAGGTCGAGCGCTCGGAAATCGATGCGGATCGAAGCCCCGCTCTTTTTTTGCGCGGCATCTCGCCGTTCTTATCTCTCGGCTTTCGACAGCGGCCCCCTCGAGCGCTCGCCACCTTCATAAATATCTCATTTTATTTTGAATGGGAAAACGTACGAGCCGATCGGAAAGAGCTGGGCGAGTGCGCGCGCGGCTGCGTTTCGGGCCACTAAATCAGCGTTACTTTATTAAGTATTACCCTTCGGTTAACAGATACTTAATCAAAAGGTGCGCTCGCGCGCGCAGTACGCCACTAATTTGACTTTGGACCCCATAAATATTCGGCGGGGCTCTCTCGGCCGCGCGCGAGAGCTGGCCCGTTGTTGCTCTGTTGTTGTTTCGCGATGGCCCGCCGGACGAACGAAAGCCGCAGGTTGGTGGGGGCGGCCAGAGAGTGGATATGCCGCGCGGAGCTCGCGCAAATGGTACCGGCGCGCCGATAAAATACTCCCGTAATTAAACGCGCGCGAGCCACATTCATCTGTAAAGCTCCCGTCTCGTTTCCGCCGACTGTTTGGACGCACTCTGCGGGCTGACCCCCTTTTTTCGGCCTGCGCTTTTATAATATTTTTCGGAGACGTGCTCTCGGTACGT